>CM035443.1:47781939-47796939 GCA_020310875.1 Ceratopteris richardii
CGCGACACCTCACCCCGACCTATCGCGACACCCCGACCTATCGCGACACCTCACCACCTATCGCGACACCTCGACCTATCGCGACACTTCACGAGCTATCGCGACACCTCGACCTATCACGACACCTCTACCCGACCTATCGCGACACCCCGACCTATCGCGACACCTCACCACCTATCGCGACACCCCGACCTATCGCGACACCTCACGACCTATCGCGACACCTCGACCTATCGCGACACCTCACGACCTATCGTGACACTTCACGAGCTATCGCGACACCTCGACCTATCGCGACACTTCCCACCTATCGCGACACCTCGACCTATCGCGACACCTCACGAGCTATCGCGACACCTCGACCCGACCTATCGCGATACACGGCCTTTAACGCATGAAAAGTTAGGGTTAATTTTGAGTGAATTGAAGGGTAGTTGAGCTTAATTTTAGGCACCTTGGTATAACTTTAGAACCTTGGAAGTGGGCAAAAGACCTAGAAACCAGAGAGGGATCTCCTGAACCCTGAGTGCCTGTTTTGACCCTTTAGTGCCTGAATGGTCATAACTTGACCATACGAACTCCGATTGATGGGATTTTGGTCTCGTTGGAAAGCTCGTTGAGAATCCTACGTGGACCTCGACTGGTTTTTGTAAGAATCATACGCGGAGTTTTAGAACATGCATTTTTAAGTTGACCTTTAGGTGGAACTAAGTGGTTCTCAGATTCAGGGGGTACAGTGAGTTACTCCAGGGGGACTTAAAATATTGATGTGTGTCTTTCAATTACTTGTGGTAATAGAGCTATACTAACTGGTGAGCTTTTGCAGGAACTTTGTGTGCGCTCAAGGCAATCCAAAGCAAGCTAGCAAGGGTGAGTACCAAGCTTGGGAGAAGGCTTCCTGGGCTTGTGTAGCAGTCTGGTCAACCAGCTAATTGAGGTTGGAAGATCTCTCAACCCTCCTTTGTCAATTCCTAGCCTAGGCTAAGTACGACTTAGGTGTGGTAATTAACTAGGGCAACGTTAGGCACGAATCAAGTCCAAGAGAATTAATCAACCAAGTGCAAGAAAATAAATAGGTCTTAAGTGCGAAAACCCTAAGGGACAAAAGATAAACGGGAATCGATCACTTATCAAGTGCGGAAATTCACTTAAGTACTCCTGACGACGCAATTTCAGACAAGACCATAAACATAATATTCAACTAAAAAGAACAAAGTGATTGGTGCAAAATCAACCTGCGACGAGAGTGTGCTTGGGTTCCAGGGGGTAAATAAATCAGGCATATGAACCTTAGATCAGGCAGACACTTAGGCCGAGACAGACAAAGCCTCAGATCTTCTGAAGCTAGTGTCAATCACACTGCCAGGTCTTGGGCCCAGCAGTTGAGTGATTACCCATACACTCCCATATCAGAAACAAGTGATTCTGAGGTGTCCTATCACATGGAGAGATCAGTAGGTAGTTCAGGGTTGGCTTATCTAGAAAAGCTAGAAGGGCCTTATAAGACTTAATTGGAATATATCAGGACGAATCGTCTAGGTGCTCGCATCTACGAAGACGGACTGAGAAGATCGGTGGTCCAGATTAAGAACCCCGATCAACCCCATGGATTAGACCATCCGGTAGTCAAGTTTGAGAATGGAGCCTACCTAGATAAAGAAGGGACCATATATGTAGTCACCACTCTTCCTGATAGAACTGATGAGTTTGGAAATGTGATTGCGGAGACCGACATGGGTGATATAGAGCAAGGGAACTTAGAGAGAGAGCCAAGAACTCCCCGTGGTAAATCTGTCTTGACCAGAATCATGACCCCAGAATGGATTCCACAGGACAATAAAAGCATAGATCTGCTTTTAAACCGAGAAACCGATGAGGCTTTTTGGAGATATAAATCTTCTCAATCCCAGGAAGTGAGTGCCCTCACAATCTATGAGTTTAAAGACCCTGATAGCCCAGGTCAAGTAACCTACCTAGACAATACATCAGAGAGAATCTTCGTGGTCACTGAGCATGGCAGACATGCCTACACTTGGAAGGGTGAATTTGTTTTTCCCCTACCAAGGTCTAATGTGTCCTTTGGTCACCAAGGAGCTGGGACCTCCCAAGCTCATGGAGCTCAAAGAGATAGAAGTAGAGACAAACCTGAGGTAAGTTTTGCCAACTCCCTGGGAAGAGAAAGAACGGGTACAGAAAGAAATAGAGTGGAACCTGAGAGACATAGAACCCCATGGAATCAAAGGAATATTGATGATTTTCCTTTGCCAAGGCCGAGAGAACACACTAGGACCCTGCGACCAACTCAACTGGTGAAGTCCATGAAGAATTACTTCGATGGCACGGGAGACCCTTATGACCATGTGGCAGAATTTCGACAAGTATTGAAAGCTGAACAGGTAGAGGACCTATTCACACAATATAATGCTTTCGGTCTAACTCTTAGGAACACTGCCCTTACGTGGTTTCAACCACTAAATGAGAGGCATTTCAGAAACATAGACCAGCTCTTAGAGGCATTTATTGTTGAGTTTTTTAAGAGTGGAATTAAGCATAACACCTCCTCACTAATTCACAGCTTCAAACAAACACCTCAAGAGACGGTCAGACTAGCTGGAAGAAGATTTAGACAATACCTGGAGAGATGCCCGATGCCGGAGTTACCCACACCAGCCAAACAAGTGGCCTTGTTCCTAGATGGATTGTTGAGCACTAAGCTCAGGTCATATGTGTACCTGAAGGATCCCAGAACGATAGAAGAGTGCGTGCGTATGTGCATAGACATTGAGGACAATCTAGGTGAGGAATTAGAACTATCGAAAATCTATAAGGATTCTGATAGCTCTAGTAAACAGACATCTGGTCAATCCACATCCATCGAGGAACTTGCAGAGAAGGTAGCCCAAAAACTAGGTGTCTCTAGCAAGCAAATTCCGAGATTTGCCCCAGTTAAGCGGTGTTACAATTGTGGCGGTGAACATATGGCAAGTGTATGCCCCATTATGGCCCAACCACAGGCGAATCCTAGTAGCCAGTACTGCACCATAGAGCGCAGATACACCAACCACACTGCACAAGACTGCCCATATAACAAGCAAACTGTTAGGCAAAATTATCCTCAGCCATATCCACAACATGGTAGATACCAGAATCAGTACCTATCACCACAATACGACAGACCACAGCAAACTTATCGGCCACCTTATCAAGGGAAGCAGAGGCCTCAACCAGTCCTAGTGCAGCAATCCCCTGCTCCAACCAATGTGATCCCAGTGAAATATGCATCTACTGAAGAAAATCCGAATAGAGCCATAGTCCCAGTCACCCCATTGCTATCAGACAGTGATCCAAGTGACCATAGTTTTGACTCCGCACATATTGATAGCCCACAGGCTTACTACATGCAGTCACCCGAGCATAACGAGTCATACTATTATGAGGACCCAAGTGAAAATAGTGAGGAACCTGAGTATTCTAATGTCATGTACACAAACCCCAACTCTAGACCTCAACCTAGGCAGGTACGACCCCCATTTCCTAGAGGACCATGCTTCAGATGTCAGGGAGATCACCTTATACGTGATTGCCCACTACCTGCCCCGACACAACCTCAACCAGTAACCATTTAGGGTTTCTGTCAAGACTGCGGGAAAGAACATCTCCTACGAGATTGCCCAAAGAACCCTAATAACATGCCTAAAATCACTCCTATCAATGTTGTTGGGTTAGTTGTAGACTCCACAGGGAGTGTGACTTCCACTGCACCTGTTCAGGTGATCACAAGAGCCCAGGCACTTCAACAACACCAAGGTGTTGTTCAGGAAAAGAGCCCCGAGGTGAGTGAAACAGAGAGCCTAACCAAAAAGAGGACTAGAGCCTGGAAGGATAGTCGTGAAAGAATGAAGAGGTAATGGGCAAAAAAGATGAACGAACTTGAAGCAAGCTTGAGAGAAACCAAGGCAAAAATCATAGAGATCACATCTCAACCGCACTCCCACACACTTCCACCACCACCACCCCCATCACCCTCCATTCGTCCACCCTCTAATACACCCTACGTAACCCACCCACCACCCCGAGTAGGATCAGTATTAGCTGACCCCACTCCTGAAGGCTTGGACATGATGTTCAAGGCCTACCAGGCTCGACTTCAAGAAGGGCCAATAGCTGCAAACCTAGACAAGAGTTACCCTAGAGCAGATTTAGAGATTGAACGGATGAAAATGTGCATGAAAATGGTAGAACAAGCTCAAGCTATACTTGAGACTAGTCAAAAGTTCCATCAGACAAACTCTGTCAAGCCGGATTTGCATTTCCAAGGCTTACTAGAAAGATTAGAGCAGTTGGTAAACAAATCACAAGTTTCTTTACCTCCACAGGCTCAACCAGTTGTTGAAAGAGGAAGCTCACCACAAATGGGAGCTTATGTTCCTAATTCTACGGATGCTGGAATACCTCCTTCAATACAACAGTACTCTCCAGAGTTCTTGCGGGAAATACAAGAAGAGAAATGGGCCAAGGAGAAGGGTGATTCCCCTCCCATTCCTGAGATTAATGATCTTCGTGATCAATTTCCCCAAGACATTCCGTCTATCTATGGAGATCAAACAGAGCAACAAGAGGATGAGAGATTAGATTTTGAATCTAATTCTTTACAAGAGTTGCCTCATTTCACAGGCCCATGGGAATCTGAATCTCTCCAGATCAGAGCTCCCACAATATTGGTGAGAAATGAAGACTCAGTGATTCCCAGGAACACTGATGTTGTGAAGAACACTAAGGTTCAATGTCATCTCACTGTAGAGGAGCTGCTCAAGGCAAAACCGGAGCTCTGGGATCATGTGAAGGATCAGGTCCCAGAACTTGAATCCAATACACCAAGAGTAGGCTCTAAACAAAAAGTACCAGGGATACCTCTCGACAAGATAGGATACATGAGCGAAGGTGAAGAAGGTAACACTTATCTTCCAATCACCTATCAAGGTTACACAACCAAAGCAATTGTGGATTCGGGTGCCGGTGTTGCTATTGCGACCACCTCCCTGTGGAAGCGATGGGGCAAACCCACCTTAAGACCAACAAGAATGAAACTTCAAATGGCAGATGGTCATTTTGAAAGACCTCTCGGATTGCTTGAAGGGATAACTCTAACCACTTGTGGTGTAGAGTTTGAACATACGTTTGCTATATGTGACTTTGAGAAGAATAATGTTTATGAGATGATCCTAGGAAGACCATTCCTACGACAATTGCAAATAGTACAGGATTGGGGAACCAACTCCTTGTACTTACAGCACTTAGGGGTCACCACCAAGGTCAATCTGAAGGATCACACCTTCAGAGATGTACCACCCCTACAGTGGAATCCTATCCACAAAGCGAAAGAAGATTCTATCTCAGTGCATTCTGGAAGTTCTCCTGAACCATCCTGGTTGCATGAAGATACTCACTTGTGGATGTGCAAGGTCGCTGAGGAAGAGGAAAAGCGCCTAAAAGCGAGAGAAGAAGGAACTTCCCCAGGAGATAGACCAATAAAAGACCCAGCCTATACACCAATGATATTTCTAGATGAGGAATTTGAGCCTCATGGTTGGGCAGAAATCTTAGCTACCATGGACATTGCAGTCAATGAGGAACAATGGACACCCCATTGTGATGAGGAGGGTTATGATATTTCAGTGTTCATGTGTCAGCCCTTGTTGGAAGAGTGTGATCCTAGTGAGTTCATAGAAGAAGAAGAGAATGACGATGATCTAGAATCCATTGTGATGGATACATACTTTGACTCAGAGGAACACTACTTAGAAGACCTAGGAGTATTAACCCAAAAAGAAGAAGAACCCCTTGCAAGTATTAAAACGATAAGTTCAAAGAAAGTAAGTGAAGGAGGTCAAAAGAAAAAGAAAAGAAAAGCAGTAAGACAAGAAGAGGAAGAATCATTGTTTGAAGTACCAGAAAATTTCAAGAAATATGAAGTGGAAGACCGGAAAATTTTGGTACGAATGCCTAAGAGAGAGGCCATTATAGGAGAAGCATATGACAATAAAGAAAAGACCAAAAAAATTGTAGTGACCATTGAAGGGAACGAAGAGCGAGGTACGTACATAGGAGACGACCTAAGTGCAGAAGAAGAAGCAGAGCTTGTAGCTCTATTAAGGGAATATAGGGATGTGTTCGCATGGCATTATAGAGACTTGAAAGGAGTAGATCCAGAGATTTGCTCTCATACGATTCCGATGACCGCTGATGCCAAGCCCACCAAACAAAAGCCCTACACATATAATGACAATTATGCAGCCAAAATAAAGGAGGAAATTGACAGGCTGATTGAAGCTGGATTCATCTATGAGATTGAGCACACTGAATGGGTGTCCCCTATTGTAGTGGTGCCCAAGAAGAATGGGAAATTGCAAGTGTGCATTAACCTTAAAAAAGTTAATGCCGCTACGATCAGAGATAGTTATCCACTTCCAATCACCGAACATCTTTTGGAGCGTGTTGCAGGCAAGGAAGTTTACAGCTTCCTTGATGGATTTTCAGGTTACAACCAAGTAGCCATTGCCCCCGAAGATCAACACAAAACGGCCTTTGCCACAGAATGGGGAATCTTTGCATTTCGTGTGATGCCATTTGGGCTCACCAATGCACCTGCCACATTCCAAAGACTCATGTGTCATGTCTTCAAAGAGTTCTTGCGAAAGAGCTTAGAAGTATATGTGGATGATTTGTGCGCTCATTCCCAAGAGAGAAGTTACCACATCCCTGAGCTCAGGCAAATCTTCAACAAGTGTAGAGATTATCGAGTGTGTCTGAATCCAGAGAAGTGTGTGTTTATGGTACGCCAAGGTAAGATCTTAGGTCACATTGTTTCTAAGAATGGAATATCAACAGATGAAGACAAGGTAAGAACAATAGCAGAATTGGCCAGACCAAGGAATGTGAAAGAGGTACAAGCCTTTATGGGCCATTGTGGATATTACCGTAGGTTTATCCACATGTATGCCATCATAGCTAAACCTCTCTATGGGTTGTTAACAAATTTTGAGTGGAGTGAGGAATGCGAGACTTCCTTCAACGAGCTGAAGAGACGTTTGTGCACAGCACCAATATTGACTACTCCGGATTGGAGCAAACCCTTCCATGTCCATGTAGATGCCTCCAATCATGCAATAGGATGTGTACTAGCACAACCCACAGGTGAGGGAAACCTGGATTTGCCGATAGCATATGCTAGTAGGCAATTAAATGCAGCTGAACGGAATTATACCACGACGGAAAGAGAAGGCCTAGGTATGGTATATGCGGTAAAGAAGTTTAGACACTATCTATTGGCCAATAAGTTCAAGTTTTTCACTGATCATCAAGCTTTACCATATTTGGTCAATAAACCTTGCAATACAGGTCGCTTAGTAAGATGGTTCCTCTTACTAATGGAATACGACTTTGAAGTTGTTGTCAGGAAAGGTAGAACCCATCTTAGGGCAGACCATCTTTCTCGCATCACTTCAGGAGAGCCACCGCAAGGAGTGTCTGATGAATTGCCCGATGCTTATCTGTTCAATTTAGAAGTTGTTCCTAAATGGGCAAATAAGTTGGTACCAGTCCTAACCTTCGGGCTTGCAAATAAGAATGTGAAAACAAGCAAAGAGGAAATTGTAAAATCACTAAAGTATCAAATATTGGCCGGAAGTATGTACAAGCAAGATGCCGAGGGCGTATTAGCATGTTGTGTCGAGGACGATGAACATACTAGTTGGTTGCAACAAGCCCATGAGGGATTGCTAGGGAATCACTACTCTAAACAACGAACATTGCAGAATCTAAAACGCTTAGGAGTGTATTGGCCTAGCATGGACAAAGAAATACAAGAGTGGATTCACAATTGTTCAGTGTGCCAGAAGAGAACCCCAGTGGAACATGCCACTCTTTATCACGTGTCATTAATCCCAGATTGGAGTGCTCCATTGGTCGAGTTCATGAGATCGGGAACATTACCCAATCAGGCTAGTCTTGCAAGAAAACGGAGCATGGAGCAAGAGGCTCAAGACTATGCCTTAGTAGGAGACAACCTATATCGAAGAGGCAAGGATGGTTACCTAAGACTGTGCGTACATGAATCAGACTACTTGAAAGTCTTAGAAACGGCACACAGCGGTGCTGCAGGTGGACACTTTGGGCCTGACAGAGTAATTAAGACCATTCTATTCTCAGGACTGTGGTGGCCCACTCTTCATATGGATGCACATACTTATGTGAAGAGTTGCGACACATGCCAACGTGCCCAATATCCGATAAGAAAAGATGAAATGCCATTAAGACCAATGATGGGAGGACGTGCATTTTCAAAGTGGGGTATAGACTTTGTAGGTCCCATTAACCCCCCAGCTAGAAACTCCCATGCAGAATACATTATTGTAGCCACAGATTACCTTACAAAGTGGGTGGAAGTAAAGGCCACGACAAAGAATGATGCTCAAACGACGGCTAAGTTCTTATTCGAAAATGTGTTCACTAGATATGGGTTACCAATAGAGTTGGTTAGTGATAGAGGTACGCACTTCTTGAATGAGGTCATTGAAAATCTCCTTCAAGAATTCATGGTGATACATAAGAAGTCTGCACCCTATCACCCACAAGCTAACGGACAAGCCGAGAGCACGAATAAGATCCTATGTAACGTATTGACGAAACTGGTAAATAATAAACGCTCTGATTGGGACAAACAACTTCATCATGCTGTTTGGGCATACCGAGTTGCTTACAAAACGGTACTCAATGCCACCCCATTTCAGATGGTCTTCGGACAAAACGCGGTGCTACCATTAGATTTCTTAATTCCAGCTTTAAGAGTAGCACAAGAGCATGAGTGGAATGGACATGAGTTGTCCTCTAGAATCTTTGATCTAGAACGTTTAGGTGAGACGAGGCTACGAGCAGCAGCAGGCATCTATGCTGCAAAGAAACGGCAAAAGGCATACTTTGATGCCCATGTGAAGGATAAGGGCTTGAAAGCAGGAGATCTAGTGTTAGTCTACACATTGAAACAACACGCAAGAAAGCTAGAAAAGAGAGGCTACGGACCTATGATCATTAATAGGATCTCCACGAGTGGAGCAGTACAACTAGCCACTTTAGAGGGGGATGTCCTCCCAAACTATATTAGCGGATGCAGAGTCAAGCTGTATCAGGAACCCCTCACAGAGGAGATGCTAAGCCGACTCAATACTGCTAAGCAACGTAAAGAGGAGGAAAAACGAATTCGAGAAGAAGCACAGGCAGAGGCCTTAGAGCGTATCAGACGAATGAAGTTGAGGAGACAAGGAAGGGACCAGCCTATGACTGACACTCAAGAGTCTCCAGGCTATCACATGGCCATGTGTGAGGCTTCAGGTGAACGTACCCATAAGATAGTGGACCGACGACCTTTTGTGACCCTAGAAATAGGACAAAGAGACAGCACAACAAGCGTGAGGGCTTTAATTGATTCAGGAGCAGCCACAAGTGCAGTTCGGCTCTCTTATTGCCAGCAGCTGCAATTGGAGGTAAATCCCCTAGAAGCATATCTGATAGGATTAGGAGGTGTTGAAACCCCTTGTATGGGAGAGGTGGATCTTCCCCTCTACATACAAGAGGTCCTCATGCCAGCAAAAGTGCTAGTGTGTGAAGACGAGGATCTGACCGAACCTCTTGTCTTAGGCCAAGACTGGATCTATGATCACGCAGTCAACCTCAACCTAAGAAGTGGACTTCTTCAGGCTTGGGTAGGCCAAAGCCGTCTCACGATTGAATTAGAAAATCAAGCACTCAAACCAATAGAACAGGCACCAACTCCTGGTCCCTCCAGGAATCCACACGAAGATAACCATGTTGTGCTTGTCCAAACTTCTATGGTGCAGAGGAATGTCAATCTTACTGAAGGTTCAGGAGCCAAGAAGGAGTTCCTAACTGATCCAAAGAAGATTCTAAACGAACGGACCGAACATCACTCTACACGAAGGAGGCCGCTGATCAAGAGGCAGGAGCGCCAACCCGTGCAACATGGAGCATCTCGTGGCGTGAAGCAGATCTGGATACGTAGGGATGGAAAACCCACAGCTCCAATAGCAGATTCTCAAGGAGACAAGAAACGAGCCTCACCATCAAGGAACAAAGTGAGGAAGCCCCCTAGGATAACCCCTAGGCATACCATTTCTATTTGGGTTCCTAAGCGGTCAATGAAGGCCACCCCTAATGCTAGACAGATATGGGTGCCCAAGGCTTGCTTACAAGCCCAAATTACTTCACCTTCAGGCACTAGGATGAAGCAGCTTTCACAAGCACTCTTGGCCAACAACTCAGAAAGTGACAAGATACCTACACCTCTCATTGTCCCCACTCCCATCAACCCCAGGAATGTCTGGAAATGGGTACCCAAAGGTCCCAAATACATCACACTCTCATACCTAAATCTTCACCTGTCCTTAGCTCTAAGAGCTACGACTCCTCTATCAAAGTGTGGAGAATTAAGCTGTGTACTAAACCCCCTGACCCTATTCTGTAAATCCGTCCACACTAACACAGGAACATTCCGAGCCCATTGCATAACCAAAGCATGCATCTAGGATGACACTGACCTTTAATCACCACTCACACATATCATAAACACCTCACCACTAACCACTGACCTCCGGGATTATCATGTTAGTATTGTGAAGGGAACACCATTACATCTTGTTTCCTATGCAACACTAATGTGCCTTTCGTCTTCCAGCAGATAAGCAACCTACTCTCATGGCAACCGCGACAGGCACAAGCTCTCAGGCAGGATCTGGTGCTCCTATCAATTGGGATGCCATGCCAGTGGAAGCTCCACCAACAGCTCGGCCTGAAGAATTCTTGAATGTGCGAAGGATTCCTATTCCAGATCCACCCAGTGGACTAACCGAAAGAGTAAAAGGGCACTCCCATTGGTTCAATGAAATGCCAGGGGATTTGGGAGACGCAGATCACATCTGGGAGTCCAAGATGGAGTGTGGAGGGGTTTGGTGGACCTTCCAGTTCTTTTCAAGAGAATTTGAGACCTTACAGAATGCAGCTCCACTTCAAGATATTTGGCAAAAGGCAGGACTACAAGCTTACTTCAGTGCAGCTCTACCTAAACCCGACTTCCTCAGGTGCTACTACTTGATTGCTACGATGAAACCTACCGGGGATAAAGATCACTCAGGCACATTCTGGGTGCCCTCCTTATCCAATCTGGAGGAGATGAGGAAGTTTGAATTAAATGTAACGTTAATCAGGGAAGCCCTTCAGATGTATGGCACGCATGTACCTTCTGACCGCGACCCTTTGATACCAGAGTCTATGAAAAAGCAATAGAATCAAGAAACTAAAAGAAATGTGCGCCCTCACCCCCAACATTGCCATACCTCTGCGGATGTGCCTCCAGCACTTCGCATTTCCCGCTCAGGACCGTTTCACGCAGCCTCACAAGAAGATATGGTACGGGCTATATTTAGCAGAGACCGGAAGCTTGCCCATTAAGATGCCGGTATGGATCTTAGATCAAGTGTATGAGGCAGGCAAGCGGGGAGTGAGGAAGCCCACTCTACATGGTTGTTGTGCGCTGACAAGAATCATCTACAGATGTCTTGCATATGACGTGCCAGTTGCCCGAGCCCTAAAGTATGCACACCTGGAGCTGTTCAAAGGGCGAAAGTCAGGGAGTCAGCCTGCAAAAAGAATGTGTGGATCCCTTTCACAGGTCCTGATCCCTCCAGAAGCCACCGCCGAAGTCTCCACTAGAGAGGAAGCCCAAGTGGCACCTTTCACAATCCATCTCCAAGAGTCTCAACCAAGAGAGGTGGTACAACCCACTCCTTCTGCCCCTCCACTACCTACCGATGCAGAATTTGCAGCTATGGCCACCTTCACCGAGGACCCAAACTTTGATTTTGAAACATTCCTGCAGACGGCCCATCTATCAGACAGTGAAGGTTGCCCTGACAATGTCGATCCGGGGACATCAGCCCAAAGAGAACATGCACGAGGCGAGACAAGCAGTGTACAGGAGATAGGAGTGGCACAACTTCCTCAGAGACTAAGCACACAAGCTCAGGAGAAGGCACCAAGAGATAACCCAGAAGAGAGTGAAGACGAAGCCCCTGCATATACGGCACAGCTCAAACGACTATACCAAACAATCAAGCAGGTGCAACGACGCCATAAAATGTCAGAAGAAGCAAATAGGGCCCTAGTAAACCAGATGCTGCAGTCGGAGAATATCGACCCCCATTTTGTAGAATCACTAAATCTTTTGGCGGACACCTGTGGCATCAGTGAAGCAATGAGAACCTTGGTCTATCGAGAGAACCCTGCTTATGATCAAAGAAGAATTGATACACGGCCTCGACAAGGAAAGATGATTCAGATGGAAGTATCTACCGCGTTAGCTACGTCCACATCAGAAGATGTTCACATGATTAGCCCTAGGCCCAATGATGAACCGGAGGAAATTACGCATGCACCATCCCCCCCATCATCTCCTATCCCACCCTCAGAACCTCTCTCCACGTGTCTTTCTACACAACCATTATCCTCCTATAGTGAGACCATTGTACACACCCCCGTTTCCACTTTCCTTCCTTCACCCTCATCCATCTCTGTCACTCAGATTTTTGAACCCCAACTAGGTCACCCTTCCTTCCTCCATGCCTTTGGACAACCATCTGCCACTAGACAGACTCTTTCCCTTCCTTTACCCTCCACCCCTCCATTTCCTCCCTCCCAAACTCTACCTACCCCGTCCCTTGTAACTGCCTCGGGCACCACACTAATCACCCAACCCTCCTTCTGGACCCAACTTGTAAACATTCTTCAACAGGTTGATGAACATAATAAAAAGTCCCTTCCCCAAATTCACTCCCCCACATTCACGGCCACCACTATCACACCACCCACCATCCCGGTGTTCACATTTCACGAATCACACTCTCTCATGTCCGACCCCATGGACATCTCACCATCCGCTGGATCACCCACCACCACTGTTCTCACAACACCATCACAGGTTATTACACTCACATCACCACTTCCACACACGGTAGGCACAACATCCACCTTCCCCATTCCCACTTCCCAACCCCCTGCATCTCCCATCCTTACCCCTGCATCCACCTCATTTAGTCTTGCACTCGACACCATGCTCGAAGCTGCCACTCAGCTTAAACAGGAATATAAGTTATTGGAAGAAAATAACAAGGAGCTTTGCACCCTCTCAGCAACACTCCAAGAGCGTATCAATGCTTTGGAGTCCAGTCATACGGAGTCACAAAGCAAAATATCCGCCCTCGAACATGCAAATGCGCAACTCGAAGCGAGGCATATGGAAGAGAGCAAAGCCATGGAGGAACAGCTGCGAGATCAAATGGGCCGCAATGCAAGGCTTCAACGAAACATGGCCTTGCTACGACGACATCTGGCGGCAGCTCAAGAAGAGAACAGACGGCTTCAACAACAAAACCAAGAGAACCTCGAGGCTGCCATGGAGAACACCCCGGGAGCACCCATAGACCCGGCTAAATTTCAAGCTGTTCCCTCAGAAAGCATACAACAGATCTTGGAAACTTATGCCAATCTTTTAGAAGCACATGATCAGCTTGCCGACCAACTGAAGGACCTACAGAGACCCCAAGAGTCTACACCACACCAACGGGAACCTAAAGAGATGACCGACGCTGCTACTTCACCTGAACTTGAACATTCAACGACCAATAACGTACTGGAGTTACGGCAACAGGTTGCAGAATTAAAATTGAAGTTGATGCAGTACGAGTGACCTCCTTCCCCACCTGAGCAACCCATGGAAGAGGAAGAAGTTATTATTCCAGTGGCGGAAGCATATGAAGAGAACTATGAGCCTCAACCTTTTCCAGGAGGCACAACCACTGAGGAGGGACAGGACACTTATGAGGAACCCCCATCGGCATGGATGAAACAGGTAGAAGAAATGGGGCAGACTCATGAAGAACGTATCACCTACCAGATGTTGGCCATGAAGACCATTGAAGAAACCATACTTCAATCAGAATACTTCAGACAGCTGGCTCCTAGAAGACTAATCACCAGCTCAGAATTACAATATAAGCCATACTTTGTACTGTTGGCAGACTACAACGCTGAGATCAAACGTAAGACCAACAAGTACCCAACGTTCGCAACGCAATTTGAACCGGAGGACATTCCAGAGGAGGCACGCAAAGGGAGAGTACATCAACCCATCTGGAGGCAAAAGCTATTGGAGACCTATCCCGAGATGCTACGAACATGGGACCACGCACCCATGCATTTAAAGTATAACAATTGCTATGGACCAGTACAACGGAGAAGGACATGGAAGTCATTTGCAATCAAAGTCAAGAACAATGCCAATTGCAAAGAATGGCTCAATTACCCCGCCATCGCTCCCCCAACCGGTACTCCCACGGTGTCATACATGATGGCAACCATCAGACATTGGATACCACGTCTCCACCCCATGCCAGATGTCGCTGCCCAGATGATGCTCAAGATCTTTGATATGATGCAGGTCGTACTCAAAACTTTTCGCAATGTATGCTGTATTCAACCTCCTATTCCCGGGTTTATTAATGGTAACTACGACCTGCTATATGATATGAGCACAACCCCGAGCATACGAGTGGCTTACGCATGGCACGCACGCATCAGATATCTCCCTGCCTGCTACAAGCAAACGTTCGATGAAATGTTCACCACGGGATTCTGGGAAACACACTCAGAGGTGTTCGCGCCACGGCCCACCCATTTGTTACACCTCTTTGCATGCGAACAAACGATGCACTCAGAACTCTACACAACGCCACAGACGGACATACCGGGCCCAGTCAATTGGAATACCCTACAGAGAGACCTGATCCGAGGGCTGCGAATCAAAGAACATGAGGTGGGAGCTGACATTCTCCAGAACTATATTGATCAACCCGCAGAGCAAAGGTCTATCAGAGG
>CM035443.1:47804439-47991939 GCA_020310875.1 Ceratopteris richardii
AAGAATGTTTGAAATGTCCACAGGTTAAAGCTGAATTTAAAAGGAGTCCTGGTATGTTACAACCATTAGATGTGCCTGATAAAAAATGGGAATCCATGTCTATGGATTTCATAACAAAGTTGCCTGTGACCAGAAGTGGGCATGATACCATCTTTGTTGTCGTGGACCATCTTACAAAGATGGCACATTTCCTTCCCATGAGGAAAACTGATACATCTTTGCATGTTGCTAAACGTTTCATGAAAGAAATTTTTAGGTTACATGGTATAGCTAAAAGTATAATTTTTTATAAGGATGCAAGGTTTACATCTAATTTTTGGAAAGAAACATTTCAATCCATAGGAATAGAATTACACATGAGTACTACATTTCATCCCCAAACTGATGATGAGACCAAGAGGGTTAACAAGGTGCTTGAGGATATGTTACGCATGTATGTGAATGATAAGCAGAACAATTGGACTGAGTATTTGCCTTTGGTTTAGTATGCATATAATAGTGCATGGCATTCATCTATTAAGATGACACCTTTTGAAGCAATGTATGGATATAATTGTTTGCTATCTCATTTACTTTTTAATTCACAAAATCAGATTGAGGTATCCAAACAAATGCTTGAAAACATGGATTTGGAGTTGAATAAGGGAAGGAAGAACATGAAAGATGCACAAAAACGTTAGAAATTATATCATGATCTCAAAAAGAGACCCTTGGAATTTAGAACAAATGATCTAGTTTTTTTGAAAGTGAATCCTTTTAAATCAAATCTCGTTTTAGGCAAAGATCGTTGATTGTATCCACGTTATGCTCGTCCTTTTAAAATCTTAAAGAAAGTTGGTTATGTTGCATATTTACTTGACTTTCCTAACACTTTGAAATTTGATTCAGTTTTCCATGTTGGATTGCTTAAAAAGTGTGTTCCTAATGCTGATCACGTTTTGCAGGACAAATCTAAGTTGAAGGAAGATGCCACTTTGGAGCTTGAACTAGAAGTTGTAATGGATAGGAGAATTAAACATCTTAGGAATCGTGAAATAGTGGAAATTTTAGTTAAGTGGTTTTCATATCCTATTAAAGATTCAACATAGGTTGGTTAAGATGAGTTTATGGAACATTATACTTCTTTACAAATCTGAGGATAGAGTTCTTAAAAGAGGGGGAGAATTATTGTTGATATATTTAGGTAGTGATGTGTGTGAACACACTAGGACCGCCGGGGCACTTCTTTCCCTCTTTAGGAGGTTTTTTTCCCCCGGCTTGTATATACGCCTATTGCCCTAATGGGCTACTCATCTTTTTACATTCTCTAGTAATACATTCAGTATTGTGTGTTGTGCTCCAAGCTTCTTCTTCTTCCTTGTGATGTTTGCATGCTTCCGTAGACGTCTAACTCCAACAATTGGTATCAGAGCAGGTCGTCGCTTTATCTAGGGTGCCGTCGACACTCCTCCGTTTGCAGTCTCAAAATCACATGAATTTTGCCGAAAACACGATCTAAGCTCGTTTCGGCCTCCGAACGCACTATCGCAGTGCTTGTGCAGGCTATTTTGTCTTTTTGTGCCAAAGGTATATACCAGTTCCTGTTTGCCAGTATAAGCGTCTCGAAGTCTGCTATAGGTCTAGTAGAATTCGCCTGGGCAGTTCTGTTCAACTTTTTTGGATAGAGTCAATTTTTTGCATCAAGGTATTTTAGTCACTAGCCATGGCTGAAAGCAGTGATGTATTCCGTATGTTGGTTGTTAAGGATAAGTTAGATGGTACCAACTACCTATTATGGGCTTATATGATGTGACATGTGTTGGTTGCAAAAGGACTGTGGAACATTGTGCAGGGTGTCGAAAAACGTCCTATCACACTTGCAACTGTTACAACTCCAGGTATTGAAGCTGATGCAGAAGGTGTCGAAGATGGTGATATTCTGCATATTCCTGTTTGTGCTGTGGTTTTTGCTGCACCTACTGCAAAGCAGATTCGTTGGGATGGCAAAGATGCCCAGGCACATGCATTGATAGCTTTGTCTATCAAACGTGACATTATTCCTCATATTCGCTCTTGTAGAACAGCTAAGGATGCTTGGGATACACTTACCACATTGTACCAAGCTAGGAATGAGGCTCGTGTTGCTTACCTCCGAAAACAGTTGGAGAGTGAGCACATGAATGAAGGTGATTCTATGGACAGTTTCCTAACAAAGATCAAAGACTTGAAGGAACAGTTGATTTTTGCTGATGAGGTTATACCAGATAGCTCACTTGTGCAAACCGTTCTGAATGGTCTTCCTGATTCATATCAGAGTTTTGCTTCTACTCTTTGGTTGATAATGAAAGGCAATCCAAATGCCTTGTCATTTGAGGAGTTAGTCTCTGTTCTGTTGCAGGAAGGTCAGTCCAGGTAGAACAGGTCCATTATGCATGTTGCAGATCAAGCTTTCCTAGCTAGTCAGAAGGACAAAGGAAAATGGAGCTCTTCTACTAGTAAGCAAAAATCTGCAAATGCAGCACATTTGAAGAACCAAGACAAAGATTAGAAAAAAATCAGAAAAGTAGAAATTGTTTTGTAAGTAATGTAAAGGGAATGATCATATCATAAATAACTGTCCAAAACTAGTTGCAAAAGAGGAAAAGAAGAAAGATGCTGGAATGGTTATTGCAAAAGCCTCTACGCCAAAAACGGAGTCTGCTAATCTTGTGCAGGAAGAAGAATGGGCATTTACTACTGTTTGCAATTTTGACCCATCTTCTCATGAGCAATGCATGTCTGTAGGAGACTCAGATCTTTGGTACTTTGACAGTGGGGTGACCAGACATATTACCTTGCAGCGCAGTTTCTTCTCTTCACTCGAGCCTGCCCCTATAGGGAATACTGTTACATGTGCCAACAACTCCTCTTATCCTGTTATGGGAGTTGGTAAGATCATTTTGACTACTGCTGATGGTAGTTCTTTCACTTTGTCAGATGCTTTATTTGTGCCAGGGATCAAGAAGAACCTGTTATCAGTTTTTGCATTAGCCAAGATTGGCTTGGTTGTGAAATTTGTTGATGACAGATGTACAATTCATGATCTGTCAAATGGCAATGTGATTATTGCTTCTGGCATTTTATGTCGTGGGTTGTATAAGCTCATAGACTATGAAAGATCTGTAAATGATTTGGCATGTGCAGTAAATGATTCTCAGGCTATGTTAGATGCAAAGCTTTGGCATGCACGCTTTGGTCATCAGAATTTTTCTAGTTTGCTATGCCTGCAGAAATCTGAAATGGTGTCCTCTTTGCCCAAACGTGAGGCACCTAGAAAACATGTTTGTGAAGGCTGTATTTTGGGCAAAATGCAACGTTCATCCTTTCCAAAAGGTGGTTCAGTTCGGGCTACTCAGAAATTGCAGCTTGTACATAGTCATGTTTGTGGTCCTATGCAGACACCTTCTTTTGGGAATTATCTTTACTTCGTGACTTTCATCAATGATTTTTCCAGGCATGCATGGGTATATCCATTGAAGGCAAAGTCCGAAGTTTTCATGTGCTTCAAACAGTTTTTGGTTTTGGCTGAAAATCTGTTAGCATGTAAAATGGGCACCCTCCGTTCTGATCGAGGGGGGGAATATATGTCTTCTGATTTTAATGCATTTCTGGCTGAACGTGGGATAAAACACCAGTGTACAGTGCCATATACACCTCAACAGAATGGAGTTGCTAAACGAAAGAACAGTTCACTCATGGAGATGGCGAGGTGTGTGGTCAAGAGTCAGGCTTTACCACATAGTTTCTGGCTTGAGGCTGTCATGTGTGCAGCATATCGCAAGCCATCTGTTGCTCATCTGCATGTTTTTGGTTGTTTGGCGTATGCATTAGTGCCTGAAAAACATCACAGAAAATTGGATGATAAAGTAGTAAAATGTATTTTTGTTTGGTATAGTTCTGAAAGTAAAGGCTATCGTCTGTATCATCCACAGACTAAACACATTTTGGTTAGCCGTGATGTTGTTTTTGTGGAAGATGCTATTCAGCCATTGTTTTCATGTACTAAGGAGACGTGTTAGCTCCAAAGACATGTATGATACTTTGCTGCCTCTTTTTACAGGTGGACAGTCTAGTGCTTGTCCCAATGAGGCAACTTCTCAGCCTTTGCAGGTTTCATGTGATGATGCAGATCATTCCATTTTTTATGTAGATTTACATGATGCACTAGTTGATGAGAGAGCTTCAGGCAAAAACTATGCCAAATTGGTTGGTGCAGACTTTGCGTGACAGCAAATTAGATGCACCTCTGTCATATCGTACTCGTTCAGGCTATCATAGTGCCTCTTTTGCATCACATTGCTATGCTATGGTTGCATCTAGTCTCTGTGATGAGAATGAGCCTGTTTCGTTTGATGAAGCACAAAATTCAGAAAAGTGGATGGCTGCTATGCAATCTGAATATGATGTTATAATGAAGAATGGTACTTGGTCTTTATGTGACTTACCTCCTGGCAAGAAGGCCATTGGCACTAAGTGGTATACAAGCTGAAGCGTAAACCGGATGGTACAGTTGACATGTATAAGGCTAGGCTTGTTGCAAAGGGTTATGCACAGGAAAGAGATATTGATTTTGATGAGACCTTTGCACCTACATGTCGTATGACTACTGTTCGGAGCATCTGTGCACTTGAAGCTCATCATGGTTGGAATGTACATCAGTTGGACATTAAAACAACATTTTTGAATGGTGACTTGCATGAAAAAGTGTATGTTTTTGAGCCCCGTGGCTTTGTACAAAAAGGGCATGAAATCCAGGTGTGCAGGTTAAAGAAGGCATTATATGGTTTGAAGCAAGCACCACGTGCTTGGTATGAGAAGATACATGCCTATCTGATTGCACATGGTTTTGAGACCAGTCCAATTGAAAGCACCTTATATGTTAAGCGTGCTAATGATGTGCAGGTTAAAGAAGGCATTATATGGTTTGAAGCAAGCACCACGTGCTTGGTATGAGAAGATACATGCCTATCTGATTGCACATGGTTTTGAGACTAGTCCAATTGAAAGCACCTTATATGTTAAGCGTGCTAATGATGTTAAGCGTGCTAATGATGTTAAGCGTGCTAATGATGTGCAGGTTAAAGAAGGCATTATATGGTTTGAAGCAAGCACCATGTGCTTGGTATGAGAAGATACATGCCTATCTGATTGCACATGGTTTTGAGACCAGTCCAATTGAAAGCACCTTATATGTTAAGCGTGCTAATTTTAAGGCTGATTTGCATGCCTCATTTGAGATGTCTGATTTGGGGCATTTGCATCACTATTTGGGCATTCAGTTTGTGCACGTTGATGCTGGAATGGCATTGTGTCAAACGAAATATATTGACACATTATTGCAGCGTTTTGGCCTTGAAGACTGTAAGCCTATTGCCACTCCTATGGAGACAGGTTTACGATTGAGTCTTCATGATGCTAGAGATGCATTTGATGTTGTTCTCTATCAGAAGACTGAGAGATAGGGAGGGAGGATGGTCATACATTGATCACGATCGTTTTCGCCTTCTGAGATTGCGATTGAGATTGAGATTAGGATTGAGATTGTGATTGTGATTGGGATTGGGATTGAGATCAGCTCGGGGGTGGTTGGGTGGATGAGGGTTCACATTGAACCTATTTGATAGATTTTGTAACGTAGATCAAAACTACTTGTAAATCTGCACAGATAATAAAGTTCTCTTTCTTCTTGTTCTACGTATACTCTGTTTTTCTTCTTTATATCTTGTTGTTCCGAAGTCTATTATTTTGTGTGGGATTGTGATTGAAGATTAGGAGACTTGCTACAAGAGACGTGCACAAGAATAATTGATCATAGCTTTCTAGAATTAATGATGGGGTGGAGCCTTAATTCGTCGGACATGGAGGATTGCAATGCAAAGTGCAATAATTGGAACGAAAGTTGGAGAAGCTAAGAGATGTGGTTTTCCACCTAGAGAGTGAGTTTGCACATGAAAGGAAAAATAGAATATAACAAGGAGAAGCACATGAAAGGAAAAATAGAATATAACAAGAAGAAGCCTAATGGAGATAGAAAAAGTGATGCATGAGTGGTTCAAAGATATGTAAGACATGAGGGAAAAGGAAAATAAAAGGAGATATCAATTAGTGAAGGAAAACGAGGGATTTGAAGAGCTCATTAAGAGGTGGAAAATTAAATAAAAAGAAAACAGTGATCGAAAAATCCAAGGAGACAAAATAATGAATGAAATGGAAAAACGCAAAGAATTAGAACGAAAAGTTGGAAGTATTGATGGGAAAAATACGAACTTGGGAGAGGACAAAAATAGATGAGATAGCGTAAAAAAAAAAGAGGAAGAAATTCGGTTTTTAACATGTTGAGTTTGAAGGGTCTATGACTAAAAAAGGTGTGATGAATTCTTGAGGGCACTCCAATGCTTTCACATACATCGATGAGCAAGTGGATTGAATTCTTGCAAAGAGATTGGCTTTCAGATTCTCTAGGAGCTCCATTAACCTCTCCTCAGTGATACCAACATTACGTCCCCAAATTCAAAGGACATCAATGATGGGCACTTGTAGTTAGGTTTCTCGGCCAATTGTGTGAAGTGGACCCCCTCCTGAAACAAATTGATAGACTCCAATGCTTTAGTGGGACACGTGTTAAGTACACATCCTAACACATGGCCTCATTTGGTATTCATTCCTATCATAAGGCTCTTGGATTCTTGGGCCATGGATCATAATGACCTTTTGTCAACATCTTTGACTTATCCCTCTTGAGTATTATACCTTGATCCGATAGGCTAGTACTTCTACATGATTGTAGGATGGAATCTCCTACACGAAGTGTCCATTGGTATGCACAAAGTGCCATTCATGTTGAGTTCGGCACATTGATTGAGCGTATGATTGGGACCCTCTGTATGGATTCTTCATGAGGAGACATGAGTGATCATTTGAGTTGATCCCTAGAGGCTAGCACATAGACCATGCATGTGCTAGGCACATGGATAGTGCATATGTTTGGACAAGGTTTCCATGGACATGCATGAGCAGCCATGCTTAGTTTGTGCTTGGATTTTAGTCCATGCATGTGGTGGAAACCTTCATTTGGAGACATCTATAGAGATGTGCTTGGTGCTATGGCTAGTAAGGCTAAGAACAAAGCACGTGCATATACACTATCACCAGTACGCAGTCCGACTAGCAACGAGCTAGCATCACTATGGACTCTATCATGGAATAGTTCTTTTGACCTTGGAGAGGATTTAATGCCGTAGGAGTCGTCCTTCATCGACTCAAGTTATGGATTGGGTCCTATTGTCTAGTTCCTTAAGGTGAGCTAGTGAGCTTGATGTTGAGCCTCTCACAATTGCATATGTAGCATGAGTTACCAAACGACACTTGTTAGTGATCTAGAAATTGTTGGTGGGGGATTTGTTATGTATAGGAAAACCCATGTATAGACATCATTCCTAGGGGAATGGACGGAGTACATCTTGGCGACCATGGAGGCCGTGTTAGGAGAGGCGTGATCATGGATGGCATAGCCATCAAGCTAGCTATGAAGACACAACATAGATGGAGACGGATCTGGTGGAGGATGTTTCCTTTGTTGGTAGCGATTCAAGTGCTTCATTTCTGATGATGGTTCTCTCGTTCCCACCCAAGATATGTTACCCAATCACTACACTCCATGGTTATGCTTGTAGTGATGGATGTTAGAAATAGAAACCTTCCACAAGGAATTGCACATATCTTTAAAAATTTCAGAAGATGGCAAAGTGAACTATGGTTGAAAATGGTCAAAAACTACATGTCAAAGTAATTAGAGACATGGATAGTACTCTTCAAGAGCTATGCAATGATATATTATACAAGACATTTGGTCAAGGTTTGGAGGGTGAAAAGTCAAACCCTAATTTCTAAAATTTATGTGAAAAGCACTTTTTATGCTGAAAAGCAGTTTTTAAAAGTGAAAAGCAATAAAGCATATATTTTTTAACCAAACAATATAAAAATAAACTTTAAAAAAGAACCTTAAATGAGGGTTTTTGTAATTTTCATAATTATGAAATCTTCTTTTTGAGTTATTTACACTTGGAAAAGCACGTATTAGCTAGTTTGGACTCTGTATAAAGACAAGGGCTTAGGCTCATAATTTATCACTTTTTGAGTTGTCTTAGAGAGCTTGCAGAGGAGGAGGAGGTCCCTTCAACTTGGAGAGGTGGAGTTGTGTTTTCTTCATTATCTACCAAGTATGTAGAGGCTTGGACTTTATCTATTTGGAGGAGATCATATTCAATTTTGGAGATTGTGGAGTTATGGACAACTTGTATTTGTTGCCGATCTTTTATGTTATCTTGTAGCCTCATGTACTTCATAACGTTGTATGTGGAGCATGGCTTCTTTTCTCTCTCATGTCTTGTCTGTTCTCCACTATGATTTATGTCTCTATTATATATTGATTTATGATTTACGTCTCTCTGTCTCCATATTGATTGTCAGCTTAAAAACCAACAATTGGTATCAAAGCACGTGAAAAAGTGTACATAGAGAATAGTATAACATGTAGAAGGATAAAAGCCTCATCGAAGACACAAACCAAGCTCGGTTCCATATTCAACAGGCATTGGCACTTAATCCTACGATCCAACAATCCAAAAGGGCAGACTTAATATTAAGCTGAGTTCAGGGACGAAAGGAATTCAACTCTAATCAATCCTTTTTTATTGCGCAAGCAATCAATCAAATTTTGCAGATTTTTCAAGTTATTATGCAGGTTATATGCTGACTTTTTATAGAATTTGCAAAGACAAGAGAGCATTGCTTCTATATGCATGAAAAGAAAAGTAATGTTCAATCAATCAACCTTTTAGTGCTCTTTGTAGTTTGTCCCTCAGCCATATTTTTGGAAGCTGGTATTGTTCAACTCGGTGGTCATGAAGGAAGATTTATGTGAGGAAGGGGGGGTAACATATTCACTTGTAGAAACTTAAAGGTGACAACCTTCTTGTATTTGTGAGTTTATGTTTTTTGATAAGTGTCGATGAGAGCATATGATTGATACTTGATAGGCCTCGCCGACCTTGAGAGCTGAAGAGGTATGTTTAAGTCGATACACTATCCAATCCTTTGCATCCTTTTGTTTGTCTTTTATCTTTCCAAATAGTACTTAGTTGAAAGGAGTACGAGATGTGTGAGTTCTCCTTTTGATTTGTGGTATAAGAGTGTTCTTCATGTTCAAGGTCCTTTTGTGTGTGTCTAGATATTTGGCCTAATATGTAAAAATATATAGAGGTACCTACACAAGCAAAAATGTCAACTAACAAAATATACCTACCTAAATGTCAACTAACAATATATACCTGCCTAACATATACCCCTTGTGTCAGGTTAGGAGGGGATTGTTAGAAATAACAACCTTTCATAAGGAAGGTACACCTATATTAGAAAATTTCAAAATATGGCAAAGTCAATTGTGGTAAAAAATGATCAAAAAGTGCATTTGATCAAGGTTTGGAGGGTGAAAGGTCAAAACCTAATTTTTCTAATTTGTGTGAAAGCACTTTTTATGAGTGAAAAACAGTTTTTAAAAGCACTTTTTTGTGTCAAAGCAGTTTTTATGTGTGAAAAGCAGTTTTTAAAAGCTAAAAGTAATATATCATATATTTTTTACTCAAACAATATAAAAGAATTAAAAAACCCAATATTAGAGTTTCTGTAATTTTCAGAACTAGGGTTTCCAAAAATTACAAAACACTTCTTTTTGAGTTTTTTACACTGAAAAAAGCATGTATTAGCTAGTCTGTATAAAGATAAATGCTTAGGCTCATAGTTCATCACTTTTGAAGTTCTTTTGGAGAGCTTGTGGAGGAGGAGGTCCCTTCAACTTGGAGAGGTGGAGTTGTGTTTTCTTCATCATCTACCAAATGTGAAGCAACTTGGAGCTTATCTATTTGGAGGAGATCATCTTCATCTTTGGAGATTATGGAGTTATAAAAAAAAATTGTGTTTGTTGCAGTTCCTTTATTCTATCTTGTAATTTCATGTACTTCATATTGAAATGTAATGTTATATGTAGAGCATGGCTCCTTTTCTCTCTCTCATGTCTTGTCTATTCTCCATTATGTCTCTATGTCTCTATATTGATTATGGGTCTAAAAACCAACAGTGAATACAACTCACATACTTCCCCTTGCCGTAGTCACGATTGGGTGAGTAAATCTTTTTCGTGAGTCGCTAATAAATTGCTCTTGCTGGTACTTCGCATCCACTAGTGAATTGGTATTGAAGGATATGTGCAGTTTATTCATTGTAACAAGATTCACAAGAGGCATTTTCGTTTTTCTTCGGTTTTCTGCACGAATGCAAAAGCTACTTAGAAAGAAGAGGAAAGAGAACGAAAATGACATTGCACTTTGTTGTCTCCTTTGAAGACAACTTAGCACTATGTGTCTTCAAGTCATCCTACTCAGTCATCCTCGCAATCTCCATAGTGACAAGATGGGGGATACATAACCCGAGATTCTGAGAAATGCCAAAATTGACATATGCAGAGAGTTATCTTCCAAGGGGTGTGGTCCTTGATGGATCACATGGATGTGGTTCTTGATGGATCACAAGGATGATAACTTGGATATCCTAAGAGCTAGATTTTCCTTGAGGAATCACACTTTTTGTATTGCACACAAGCCTCTTCGAGTAGTGGCTGATGCAGGATGATTTGGTGATACCTTGGGAGGAGATCTAGATGCTCAGAGGATTCCAAGGATAGCCTATGGGCTTTGATTTCCTCGAAGGGTCACGACACTTGTATCGCACACGAGTCGTTTAGTGAAGTGGCTCAGACACGATGGTCAGAT
This sequence comes from Ceratopteris richardii, assembly GCA_020310875.1. Classification (NCBI taxonomy): domain Eukaryota; kingdom Viridiplantae; phylum Streptophyta; class Polypodiopsida; order Polypodiales; family Pteridaceae; genus Ceratopteris; species Ceratopteris richardii. Next base: position 47,815,284 of record CM035443.1, read on the forward strand.
TACCAGATTACACCTCAAGGGCGGATCGAGAGCTTTAAGGATTTACCCGTGATGTTCCACTAGAGCCTATGAGGGTTCTGATCATATGACGAGGGAGCCTAGTGGGGCATCCCTTTGAGGTCATTGATTGAGTGAGAGCATGAGCCTTAGTCTGTATGACTTGGGAGTTAGTTAAGAAATTAAAAGATCAGTTCCCGGTTTTAGTTGAGGAAATTGCTTAGGACGGCAATTCAGAATAATGGGGGAAGTATTACGTCCCTAAATCCAAAGGACATCGATGATGAGCGCCTATCGTTAAGTTGTCCAGCCAATTGTGGAGCATCCACCCAAGTGTGAACTGGGCCAGCCAAGTGTAAATTATAGGGTGAAGTCCTCCACACACCTATAGGGTGTGGCTATGGTAGTATGGGACACCTTGCCCTTGTGAGGGCTGGCACCCACTTGGCTGCGTGCTCCCAAGCTTGGGGCTGGGAGGTCAGTCTGATGTTCATCTTTCTATGTTTGTCCATATGGCTTATGCCATGTCTTGTGTTCCAAGGCTAATCTTGAAGGGATCTAACACCCACTACCTAAAGGCTCCCTTGATTTCTTTCTAGGCTTCTTGAATGTGAAATTGCTCTCTCTCTATTTTGAAGCACACATTGGACCTCTTCCCAGATTCTCGCCTCACGCTTTACCTCTTCCAAACTAGCCAAACCTCCTTTCACTCTCACTCCTCTTTTTCATACACATAACCAGAATAAACTCTATCTCTAACCTAGTGCAGCCTAACAGGCTGTTCTTTATCTCTTCCTTACTCATACAGGCACATACACATTCACGTCTAAAAGCATAAAAATCAGCTATTTCTCTCCCACTCTTCTATTTCACTCTTTTTACTTCCAATGCACAATAACATACACAAAGAAAAAAGCAGACGACGCATATATTTCAGCTTTTTTCCATCTCCATAACACACACAGCAGCTCTCTTCGGTAAATCTCACACATTCTTACACATGTTCCTCATACTCTCTTTCTTAAACACATACAGGCAGCTGCAGGATTAATCTTTCTTTGCACGCATGCACAAAAATACATACATACAGCTATATATATATATTCAACTCATTAGGTTTTCTTTTGGTTTTTTTTTTTTTTTTTTTTTTTTTTTTTTTTTTTTTTTTGGGGGGGGGGGGGGAGGGGGGGGCATTTAATTTCTCTTCTTCTTTACAATAAATGCTGCACAACTCTTTTTTCTGATTAATAATGACTGCGCACTTTTTTTCAAAAGGCACTGCAGTATTTCTCAGAGATCAAGACTCATCTTTGTCTCAACTACGTATATAAATTGATACAGTTTCCATGCTTAAGATTGGAAAGTATCAACAATTCGAATAGAACATGCATTTGATACAGCAACCATCAATTGCAGGTGATACAAGCTAAAACTAGGATGATCGTAGGTGTGGTTTTTTTTTTCCCTTTTTTTTTTCGTGGAGAGAGAGAGAGAGAGAGAGAGAGAGAGAGAGAGAGAGAGAGAGAGATGAAACGATATCATATATTAACATCTGCTAAAGGCCAAAATGACCTAAGACACTAAAACATTACAAACTGCTGAATCTAATACAACGTCTGTGTGCTGAATAACATTAAACAACTGAAAAAATAATGTGTGTGTCGTAACAGATGTGGGGTCGAATTGGTGGATGAATTAGAAACTCTTTACTCAGTACAATGATACAAAAAGAGGCTGATAAACCTGGTCAATACAATGAGAAGATACAATCTTATGAAGTACAAGATAATGTGTGTAACAACAGCTAAGAAAGGTGCCCCTCCATCTCATTGTGAATTGAGCATCTGTCAATGTTGGATCATCGCAATGTCATATTGTTTATTCTCTGATTACTGTGAATTTGCATCACGGCATGCTTGATCAAGCAACTGATGGAGCTGCTCTTGATCGACTATGTATAGGTGATCTCCATCTCTCACAATATTGATATCTGTTATTTCACCCATGTGAATATCCAGGATTGCAACCGGATGATAGTTGAATTCATTACCTATTTCAACACAAAATATTAATACCAATTATCTGATTCATCAACCTTCACTACAAGACAAAAGTTCTTTACATTGCTTATCATCAGTTAGCAGAATGTCATACTACAGTCCTTTTCTAAAAAAGGTGTTTCAACGATGATCGGATGATAGGAAAGACACATAAGCATGTGAAACTATTACAATATAGTGCTTATATATGCATATATGAGAATGGCCACTAATACAACCTAGATTGTGAATTTCAAACTGAATGTAGACTAAATATGTGACCAGAAAAATTTGCTTGTCCCAAATAAAGAACCCTCGGGATTCCTCAAAATATGAATTAGACCCCAACAACCAAAAAACAAACTTACTTGCGAGATTAAGAAGTTTCCCGATGGATTCAGGTAGAACCACAAGCCTTCCAAGTTCTTTCACTGGGTGTTTGGTCTTTGGATGGTATGGGTACAATGCCACACGCTTACATAAATGATCTTTGCTTTTCAAAAAGGTTCTTTGTATTGTTTGTGTGCTGGAAACTCTTTCACCAAAAGAATGCTTGGAACAAAGATTTGTTTTAGACTCTTCAAATTCCTTTTCTAAAGATGATAGCTTAACTTGATCAATATCAAGGGTCTGACTTGTCCTGATGGTGGAAGTGTTTTTCTCTATGTTCTCCTTATTTTTTGATTTTTTATTCTCCTCACTTTTATAATAAAATAAGTCTTCATTTAGAAGATCCTTGGAAATATCAGAGGATGTTGAACCTTTTGCATCATGCGTATCTATGGCAGCACCTTGCTCTACAAGAAAGCTTATTAATTCAAGATTCCCTGTGGTAATAGCAATGTCAAGTATAGTGTTCCCATCTCTGTTTTCACTATTGATGTCACATCCATATTTCAACAAATCCTTCACAATGTCTATAGAGCCAAGGTCTGCTGCTTTACAAAGTAAGCTCCCCGATTGTGTAGATGGAAGACGTGCTCCAGCCTCCCATAAGGTTTCTGCTACAAATTTGTGCCTACCTCGTATAGCTTCCCAAAGTGGAACATTTCCATTTTCATCTGCATCAAATCAAAGAATTAAAATATTTCCAACATGGATATAAGAAAAATGAACCTTCATTGCATCTTCAATGGACAAATTTTGCAAATTCATAAACACAATGCAATTTTGAAACAACGATGCATGCACCTTTGACCATAAAAACAGTAGCTAACAGAAGGACCATTTTTGTCACAGCAATTTTATGTGTGTATGAAATAAAACATTAAAAACAATGTTAATGAAACATAAAAATTAAAAAAAATAAAACTTTTGAGCATTAAAAATAATAATACTAACGATAACAGTAACAACAATAATGGTGGTAGTGATGGTGATGGTGATGAGGATAATGATGATCATGATGATGACAACAAAAATAACTACGTCCTCATCGTTATTTCAATGTCCATATTCCAAAAAACTAACTGATTGCCTATAAACTGAAGACAATATGTGAATCAAAGATCATAGTGCATTCAGTGATTGCTTTATGAGACACTCTGAAGAAATACATGAAGAGGAACTTCAACTACGACAAACCTTCAATGTTAGGATTTGCCCCATAAAGAAAGAGAGAATTGACACAATCCAACATTCCGTTTGCTGCAGCAATATGCTATAGAATGGAGACAAAACCATTAGGATATAATTCAATTATAAGAATAAAGTTCTAAATATAGAGCAGAATAAGAGGTTATATCCTGATTGATCATACCAAGGATGTTCTAGCAAAAGAATCAATCTCGTTTGGATCCCTTCCTCTTTTTAGAAGTTGTTCTATGAGTTTACAATCGCCTTTCATGGTAACAAAACACATGTTTAATCGGACTCCAATTGTAGAGTTCGACATCAAGGACTCTATCTCCTTCCAAAGAAGTGTTGAAAGGTCATCGGACTGGTCTAGAAACTACAAAGATATTATGAAAAATGAATTACATCATAAGATTTTTCATGTATTTATCTTGAATGAAAAGGACAATAGCTACGATACCTCATGAAGATTATAAATGAGAATCTGCCCATCTATAGGGTTTCCTTGGATAACATCACGAAAAGTACTACAATTAATACGTAGTAGCTGGCATAAGGTTTTACTCTTGGCTGAAAGTGGTTGTGGCTTGCAACAAAGAGCTCCTATCTCTCCAATGATACCTCCTTCTCCAACAGTTCCGTAATGCTATGACAAAATCATGGTATATTTATTCACAATGGAAACAAACCTTTAAAGTTAACAAACCTTCTCAACTTGAAAATTTTCAATAAATATAAAAATATTTGATGATTTTCTTTTTGGGTATTGACTCACCTGTTCCCTTGCATCTTTGCACATGAAAATCTCCTACACAAACAAATATTACATCAGAAGTCTCATCCAAAATTTTTTGCTTATGAAAACGTGGAAAAACTCATTAACGAATAAGGTAATCTACCACTTTTCCCGATACTATGACATAAAATTCAGTAGGAGCTTCATGATGAAGAATGATGTCCTCTCCTGGTGGAAAGTATTCAGCTCTTGTTTGAGCTACCTAATTTACACAATGAAGATATGCAGATTCACAGAATATTAGTATTTTAGATAGTGAAAAATCTCCTTCAAAAAAATAAAAATAATAATAAAAATAAAAATAAAAAGATTAAAAAAATCCAATATCAGAAATATATATGAATTTGGAACAGATAAAATAGAGGAAATTTACCAGCTGCAATAAAAACTCCTTTGAAGTTCCAGCAAACAAATATGCATTCTCCAAAGTAGGTAAAAAGAGATGTTGAGTTACACTTGTGCATAATGCTTTAGGTAAGAGAGACAATGTCTCTTCTTGTTCAAGTCTCTCTGTTTTAAACTTCAAACTCATGTAGTCCATCATCTGATCTCTTAGCTCGGAGGGTAAACGATTTTGAATGGAAAATTTCCAAACAGCTCCAACAGAGTCCCTCTGAAAATAGAGTAATAAAAATAATAAATAACAAAACAATAAAATCAAATAAAATAAAAAAGCATTATCCAAATAAACGATAAGCACTTACAAATTGCTTTGTCCTTCTTGTAAGATCCACAATGAGATCACTAATGTTACCGATCAAATATGCATTCAATCCAAGCTCAAAAAGCATGCATAGTGAATTGTAAACCATCTCCATCGTATTCACCGAATGGAAATTTCCATATCCAAGTGCCGCAAATGTTATCATTGACCAAAACATAGCATAAAGATATCTGTTCCATATGCTTTCATGTTTGAAATCATCTATGACATTACCTATCCATGTTTTCTCTGGATTAGGATGTATTTCTGCTAACAGATAATAGCCGCAAGCTACACCATGTAATAGCAATATTGTAATCTGTGTAAAATAAAACAATCAAGAATAGTTCAACAACTTTTAAGTACTATACTTCATAAAAAGATCATACTTACAACTATAAGCTTCAGGCACCGTATCCAAAAGTAGTTGATATGCCTATTTTTTTCAAGCCTTGTAAAAAGCCATCGACTCTACTGTTAAATTCAAAACAAAGAAACAATTTTTTACGTATTAAAACAATTAAGATACTCACCTTGAAAAAAAAGCATAGAAGCGTCGAAACCTCAATAACCGAAGCATATTAAGAATTTGATATAAAAATCCTCTTCCAAATTGTTTGGTTATAGCAAGTGCAAAAACTTGATATGGTATAGAAGAAGCCACATCTAAAATCAGCCAAGTCCATAAATACCTGAAATAGTGATTGACAAGATTTAGCGAAATTTATAATGACAAAGAAGTATTTGCTTTGTATAATATATGATCCATCTACGAGTGCCAAGATTCCATTTCTTTTTTTCTTCTTCATTAATAAAATCCGTCTAAATCCGCCCTACGGATTGGGCGATCACTCTAATCTTTGATGGTCTCACCTTTGAAAGCGACGTGTGCACCTTCTTTGCCCAAGCCTACTTCCTAGGCTCTGATACCAAGTGTGGGAATTGAACTCATGACCTACCAGCTAGGAGTATGATGGGCTAACCACTTGCCCCAAAAGCCATGGTTGAGGATTACTTCCTAATCCTCCCTCTTAGGGTGTCGTTCAACCATCTCCTGCCGGTCATTTCGTGAGTCTAACAATTTATAAAATATATATATATATACACGTAACATCATTCATGATTTGCAAGTTTTTGAGAAAATAACATTTTGAAAACATGGTTCTTTCAAGATTTTTTTTTGGTAAAATGTAAAAGACTGCATTGCTACCATTAGATAGTACGTCACTAATATGTAATGATCCTAGAAAACAAGAAGCACTAAATGTAAAATATAATTTGATTGGATTTTAGATGGGACTCAGAAGAAATGTTACCTCATTGCTATCCTTGAAAAATTATCCAAGAATATAAATTTGCTTTTATCCATGTAGGGCACAAAAAAGTTCACCCCAACATCCACCAAAAAAAATAAATCAACAATGATATCCACAATAAAAAATGTTCTTGGAAGATATCGTATGAATGCTAATTCAAAAAAAGCTATCCATGTCGAATATATCACGAGCATAGCCAATAGATTCTGCCACAACCTACAAAGAAGTCAATGAACCTTAATGAGCTGCATAGACGTTACACTTCAAACATCAGGAAATATTTAATTGAAAAGATAGTGGCACCTGTAGTAAGTATTGTCTGGTGAAATAGTATGTTTATGAAGATGATAATGCCCAACACCGGTATCTCCTAAGGAAGGCATCGCATACTCATTAAAAGTACTAGTTTTCATGGGAGAATCAGTTTCAAGAAATCGGTCCTCCATCTTTTTATGTAGCGTGGACACCTTTTCAAATGCCATATTGAAGAATACACTGCAGTTTAACCAGTCAAAAGATTTTTATTAACAAGTAGGTCAATATTCAAACACTAATCAAATTTCATATTTTGATACAAAACAAAGCATGAACATCCATGTGTACATGTATTACTAATCTACTTGTTACAAGATTATTTCATAAAAACGTGAACAACAACATTACATTGATATCAAACATGCAAGATATGTGGAGATAAAACATAAAGCAGTATTTTATTTCAAGGAAAAGAAGGAAGATGCAGCAATAGCGGAAGAAAGCATGAAGATGAGATTCGTGGAGTGATTGAACAAAGCATTAACTTTGCATGTTACACCATATTATCTTTGTGTGTGTGTGTGTGTGTGTGTGTGTGTGTGTGTGTGTGTGTGTGTGTGTGTGTGTGTGTGTGTGTGTGTGTGTGTATGTTCAATAGGTGTAGATGAGAGTATATGACCTTGGTTTGAAAAGGACTAGCCAACCTTTATAATCTTGGGAGTATGTTTAAGTCTATACTCTCTTCTTTACATCCTGTATTTGTTTATCCTTCCAAGTAATACTTGGTTGACAAGAGCAGGGGATGTGTGGGTTCTGTTATGGGAAAGATCTTCATGTCTAAGGTCCTTGTGTGAGCTCGTGGATACTTAGCATGATATATGAAAATTACATAGGTACCTAAATTATTAATAATAATAACTACAACATCTAATAGATATACCTACCCTGCATATCCCCCTAGTGTCGGGTCAAGAGGAAAATTATCAGAAAAGTGAGGAACCTTCCATTAGGGAGGCATAGAAAAGTCAAAAAATTTAACGTCAAAGCTTGATCAAAGGCGGTTCAACTTGGTCAAAAAGGGTGAAATTTCACCTAAAAATTTTATCACATATTCCAAAAGAGCTTTTCAAAAGATATCTAACCATATATAACACATGGTTATTTGGAAGCATATGGAAGATAAAAAATCAAACCCTAATTTCATGTCAAAGTTGAAGAATAAGTTTTTATGGGCAAAAGCAATGACACTTGTTATAATCTAACAGGATTTGATCCAAGCATCCATAATTCTCATTTCAGGCAATAAAAAAAATAAAAAAATTAATAAAAAAGCACAGTTTCAAATTTTGCACCGCAAACGAAGGAAGTGGCTTTTTTCGTATTTTTTTGGCCTTTCACACCTAGTGGATGCTATGCCTATATGAAGACATTATCTCGGTGAGCTCTAGGCGATCTCAAAGCTTTGAGCTTCCATTGTAAGTTTATTTTTGTATAGTACAGCTAGTTTATAATTGCACAAGGTTTTGAGAATAGTCCAACTGAGAGCATCGTATATGTTAAGCATGCAAATGATGTGCTTCTGATATATATTCTTTAGGATATTACTTAATGGGATTTATAATATCACAAATAATGTAAATGTATTTGGATGACTCAACATGTCTAGCTTAATATTCATAGGCCACAAAACTTTAGCATGCATATCTTACCCATCTAAATTTTATTAATCTATTATGCCTATGATATGATGTCCTCTTTGCCTACTCCGTAAACTTAAAGCACCTTTCGAACGGGTTCATGAGGGTTGGATTTTGGTTTGAATGCCATGTTTTCCCTTCTCAAAGATGGTTTAGTAAAAGTTAAGTGTAAATTGGAACTTATTCACACTGATGTCTTTCGTCCTCTAAAGACACCATCATTTGGTAATTCTTTGTTATTAGGGAGCTTTACAAATGACTTTTTTAAGCATGCATGGATATATCTACTAAAAGTAAAGTGCAAAAGTGTTTTTTTGCTTTTGGGATTTTTGAGTATGTTTGAAAAATTATCAACATGTAAAATAGGCACCCTCTATTTTGATAAAAATGGGAATACACAAATTCTTAATTGGATGCATTTTTTATTAAGTGTGGAGCAAAATTAGGACTAGTATAGTGCTATATACATCTTAACAAAATGATGTCCATGAGAGGGAAATTAGGTCTCTCATGGAACCGGCAAGAAATTGTCAAGATTCATGCCTTAGCTCATAGTTTCTAGCTTGAGGCTACCATGTGTGTTACACTGTGCAACAAGTTGAGGAAGCATGAGTCTCTAGAAATGATTTTCCTCCATGGAAGAATTTCTAATAATTATGCCTTTCCCCCATTTCAAACATTCAACAAAACAATTCCATGATCCAATGAGCATGTTATATGTCTTCAACCTATATTTACAAGGGATAGAAGTGATAATCATATATCCTGACAGTAGTCAATGGGTTTTCGCACTCTAACTACACCAACCAACAGTAAGAACCAATGCATGAAGATAACATCAAGGCTATCAAGAACAATGCTTGGGTTGACAAGCCGTCCTCTATAACCTAGTGTTCCCCTTCAAAATCTTGTGGAGAGGCCCCCAAGGAGCAAACCAAAAATGGTAACACCGCTTTCAACTTCTCAGGGCCATGAGTTAACATCTTCCCATCTTGTTATTTTTCCATCTTCTTCACATGGTGATAGTAAGGTAAAGAGAAGGTTAGTGATGAAGAACAACCCCATCATCTTCAAGTTGATTCTGACATGGAGGATAATGATGAGGCTACATTCATCATCAATAGGAACACTCTAGACATATGGCATGCTCAACTTGTTGATAGAGTTGGCATTGGCCTCTTCCATGGTCCTAGACCAGCTCAGCTCAGCAGGTCCCAACAATGGATTAAAGTCCACTGGGAAAATGAAGGCCTCTTTTTCTTTGAAGACTCTACAAGTGCTTTGAAAGTTATAAGTGAGGGTCAATGAATCATTAAGTTCACTCCAATCACTTTTTTTCAAATGGTATGTTGAATTCGATCCGAAAGGTCCCAAACCTACCAGGGTACCTTTCATGGTTGAATTTCCTAATTTTCCAGTGGAGTAAAACCCCTCGGTGGATAACCTAAGTGGCCTATTGGGTAAAGTTCTTGGTCAGAGAAGTAGAGGTAATATGAATCCAAAGTGCGATCCTCAAGTCATGATAGAAGTTGATGTTAGCAAACCCATTAAAACAAGCTTGTTTATCAAAGATTTTAATGGCCATGTTCTTCATGAACAAAGAGTTGTCTATAAAAATTCACCTAACGCTTCTTTTCATTGTTACAAACCGGGTCATCTAATTAGAGATTGCTCTCTGCTAACACAAGTCTCAAGTGATGAGGAAACTAATAAATCCAAAGGATTACAAAATCAATATGTTGCTAAACAGGATCCACCCACAGGCACAAAAAAATTCAATAACCACCAAAAAAAAAAGGCGAATAATAAATGGATTAATGCTTTTAAGGTTCTTTTAGATAATGTTTTCAATCCTTTAGAACAGAAACCAGGTTGACTCCTCAATGGATATTGAAAACAAGCAAAATTTTTCTCCTAGACCTGACAGGATGAGAGGACCTGCTTCTAAAAGTGGGAATAACAAAATTCCACTTCTACAAGCTCTGACAACTCTGGGTGGACCCAGGTGACCGGGAAAAAAAAAACAACCACTGGTATTGGTTCTTCTCAACCTCTTAACAACCATCAGAGGCACAATAACGACAATCAGGTATTCTCAAAACAACTCAATGAGTTTGACAATTCAAGAATCAATGAGCTAATTAAGGGAAGTAGTCCTCAAGGTGAGCCCAACTCGAATCACAAGGAGCTGTCTACTCAGATGAGTGACAACCTTGCTAAGTCTAAAAGAAAAAAAATTTCGAAAAACGAAGGGTTTGATTATTAGTTTCCTTTGGCTGTTGCTCACTTATTTCTTGTTTATCATGAATTATTTCAAGCTGATTTCCTTTAATGTCAAGGCGCAGTGGCTGACTGACCCCGTTCATGCTAAGTGTATATCTAAGTGGCTTAAGAACATGTCCTTCTGTGATGATTTTATCTGTTTGCAAGAGGTTAAAGCTGATGGCTTTAAGCTTAAACAAAACCTTAACTCTCTCTCTTCTTTTCATATTTGGCTTACCACTAACAATCATCAAAAGAAAAGGGGGGTTGTTCTTGGTATTAGTCAATCTCGGACTCACTTTGTTGACTCTGTTGAAATCAGCCCCACTAACCAGTGGGTTTCTGTTTCCATTAAAGATCCTTACAAGTGTACTCTTGTTAGCATTTATGCTGCCAACTGTCCTTCTCTGAGAACCATGTGTTGGAAAGAGCTTCAGGCCTTAGATGATCCTCTATGGAAGGTGACTTTAATATGGTTTTATCTGTTTGCAAGAGGTTAAAGCTGATGGCTTTAAGCTTAGACAAAACCTTAACTCTCTCTTCTTCTCATATTTGGTTTACCGCGAACCATTATCAAAAGAAAGGGGGGGCTGTTCTTGGTATTAGTCAATCTCTGACTCACTTTGTTGACTCTGTTGAAATCAGCCCCACTAACTAGTGGGTTTCTGATTCCATTAAAAATCCTTACAAGTGTACTCTTGTTAGCATTTATGCTGCCAACTGTCCTTCTCTGAGAACCATGTGTTGGAAAGAGCTTCAGGCCTTAGATGATCCTCTATGGAAGGTGACTTTAATATGGTCACTACTCCCCAGGATAGACTTGATTGCAAAGGTGAAACCATAAGCGGTAGGGGAAGGCAAAGCTGGTATAATATTGTCTCTGAACAGGATCTTATGGATGTCTCTCAAAGTTTGGGATTTTCCTGGAACAAGAGACAAAAAGGTTCTTCTCATCATGGTGCTAGATTAGATCATTATTACATGAATATTTCATTGGTCAATGGCTTCGCGACATTAGCCTAAACCCAGATTTTATATGTATTCAAGAGATTAAAATTGACGGAGAAGACCTCCAGAAACGGCTTAGACATGTCTCCTCGACCCATGTTTGGATTTCAACGGTGCATCAGCGGGGGTCCGGTGGAACGGTAATCGGTATTAATCAACTCTGGTTTGAAAAGCTTGAGAACTCCATTGAAGATGAATGCCATCGATGGATTGTTGTTTCTTTTGGTGCTCCCTTTTGTTTTACTTTAGTTTCTTTGTATGCCCCTAATGGGGAGTTAGAGAGACTTAACACTTGGGCCTCCTTGGACTCGCTCCCCCACAACGTGCTTATTTGTGGTGACTTCAACATGGTAGAGGACCCTATGGACAGATGGATGGGCAAGGGTAGGGTCATCGATAGTCGGGAGAAAGAAACGTGGGACAAAACTAAACTACACTTGGATTTGATCGAATTCAAAGACTCGAATGGCTTTTCTTGGTCAAATCTCCAAGCAGGCGAGGACCTGAGGAAAGCTAGACTTGATAGATGCTACATTTCTTCAGAGTTTTACTCACCAGTGGGGCCACCCTTCCCTCTCGCAACGCACCGACCTCACCATCTTTGATCACTACCCGATCGTCATCACTTTTCAACCCCCCACCAAGATCCGTAAGGCTCCTTGGTTCCATGCCAGTGTGCCCTCCTTCTCTCTCCCCTCCGTCCATCAAGAAATTTCTGATGTGTGGAAGGAGGCATTCGCCTCTGGCTTGTCCCCAGCCAAGTGTTGGAGAAGTGCGGTCGATAAGTCACGACAGATCATGATTAGATCTAGGAAGATGCTAGAGACTGTGCGGCGGGCTCGTAGAGAAGCTCTATATCATAGACTCTGGCGGCTCGAGGAGGAAGTGAACAAAGGAAAATCTCAAGCCCAGAAAGGACTTCGAAAAATCAGAGCGCTTCTGAGATACGAGGAAGAGATACAAAGGAAAAATTTGCAAATTTTCTTCAAGGAGTGGTGGGCTTGGCAAAGCCGACAAACCCACCAAAGAGATGTGCCGTATCCTCAAAAGGAAACACAACAGAGAATCGATCCCCTTATTGCTAGACGCAAATGGCAATGTATGCAATACGGAAGAAGATAATTTTGGGATCATTGAAGGGCACTTCACGAGACTCCTGGGGACCTCAAACCCCCTCTCCCACCATAGAAGGGACTGTATGGCAGCCATATCTAGGGTTTCCCCCCACAGGATACCACTCAACCTTCACTCTCTGCTTCATGCTTCTATCTCTGAAGCCGAAATCATTGAGGTCATTGATGCCCTCCCTTCAGGTAAAAGCCCGGGACCCGACGGGCTCACTAATGAGTTCTTTAAATCCTTCAAGTTGGTGGTTGCCACCCCTCTTCGTTTGGTTTGGCAAGAGGCACTCAAGTTTGGCGCGCTTCCTTCTTGTCTCAACAATGGCATTATCAAGTTAGTACACAAAAAAGGGGAAAAGAACAGAATAGAGAACTGGAGTCCCATTACAATGCTCCAAACAGGATACAAGATCATCGCCAAAGTCATTGCCAACAGAATCTCTTGCCACTTGAGAGCGTGGTTAAGCGAGGACCAAAAAGGTTTCATCAAAGGCACGTCAATTTTGGAAACCATTATAGATATCTGGGAAGGTCTTGAATTTGCAAATGAGTCTAAACAAGAAGTAGTATTCCTCAAGATCGACTTTGATAAAGCCTACGACAGGCTAGAATGGGACTATATTCTACAGTCGCTACAAGATCTTGGATGTAGTCAGAAATTCACCAAGATGATCGCGACCCTTCTCGGAAACGCATCGACCCAAATTAACATTAATGGAAAACTTTCAAAGGTGATCAAACTTAGAAGATCTATCAGACAAGGGTGCCCATTGGCTCCCCTTCTCTTTGCCATTGCCACGGAAGGGCTTAGCAGGCTGGTGGAGCATCAGGTGGAAGCTGGTAACATTAAAGGCCTTCGTTTGCCGCATGACCACAGTCAGATCACCATGAGACTTTTTGCCGATGATATGAACGCTTTTGTTCACAATGATAGTACCAGCCTGGAGACGTTCTGGAAGTGCCTGGAGACGTTCTGGAAGTGTCTTGCTACTTTTTGTGAAGCCTCTGGATCCATAATCAACCACTCTAAGACCACCTTTAGAGCTATTGGTGGGTCACAACCCGACCTTCTCATTGATCATGGCTGTCAAATCATTCTGCAGGGCCAAATTTTTCGGCTTCTTGGGATTCCCTTGGGGTTTGGCGTCTCTATGGAACAGCGGTGGAACTGGGTGCTTGCAAAACTCGAAAACAAGCTTAACTATTGGAGAGGTATGCAAATCAATCTTGCTGGTCGTGCTATGGTTATCAACACGTTCCTCTTATCATCTACCATTTATTTCCTTTCTTGTTGGAGACCGAAAGAGCAAGATCTGTCCAAACTGGATAGTATTTGTAGAAACTTCCTTTGGACGGGCGACCACAATAGGAGGGGGGTGCCTAAAATCAAATGGTCCATCTGCACCAGCCATAGAGATAGTGGGGGACTTGGTATCTTGGACATTGGGTGCATGGCTAACAAACTGTCGGCCAAATGGATGATTAAGGCTTGGTGCAATGGGGAGGCCTCGTGGGCCAAGTTGATCTTCAGAAACAAGAATGAGTTGGCGCTCATGGGTTTCCCAAATTGGAAGAATCTTGACATCTTGACCTTGCTGTTTTCCCCGATCCCCGTCTTCCCGAAAGGCTCTAATCTTGTGTGCTCCCTTTGGAAGAGTTGGAATAAAGTCAAAAGCTTCACAAGAATAAGTGAAGACTGGAAGTGGGCTGCCGGCATCAGACAAAACGACTCTATCTGGTTTCCGATCCATGGCATCCGGAGTGTGGAATCTTGGAACATTCAAAATGCAAAGAAGCTATGGAACAAAGGCTTCAAACAATGGAAACATCTCTCGAAACAAGACACCAACCGCTGGATCAACTTTGAGGATATTGACCCTAGCATCAACATTTCGCATGAAGAATGGAACACTTTGCAAAGCAGATGTCTCGCCTGGGACCGACACAAAGTTCGCCTTCTCATGGGACACGACATGTCGAGCTCGCTTGGTCTCAAATGGCACAATGGGAATAGCCTATCAAAAATCCCGAACATCAAAGAAACGATCGACTATCAGGTTAACCTCAACAAAAAGTGGTGCCTGTCATGGACGCGGCTTCGGTGGGACATGAAGTTCATGGCTATCTGGCACCCTCTCATAGAAATCAAAAAGTTTGTCCTCTTATGGCAAATTCTTCATCATGGAATCTGGACCAACCTTAAGGCTAGCAAAATTTGTGGGATCCCTCCCTGGTGCAAACGCTGCTACCGGTCTATCGAAGATGTTTCACACATCTTCTTTACCTGCCCAACTCCAACAGACTCTGGAAGGTGGTTGGAAAGAGAATTAGACTTCAAAAACGTCTCAGTTGGGAGCAAGCCCTGCTCGGAGAAGCGATCGGCTGCTCCGCGACTCTCTGGAACGCCATCAGAGGGGAGGTCCTATGGAAAATCTGGCGGGAAAGATGTGCTTTCAACTTCGGTGACTCCCCCAAGGAGTGGTCAATTGAGAAATCGTTGTTCCTCCTTGGCAAAAGGATTGTCAACTGTAAAAAATCCCCCCCCTTTAGGCATCATCAAGTACTCCTTTTGATCGATAACAAGCTTAAACCCAAGTGGGCCCCACATGAGGGTGATGAGAGGGTAATTAACCTTCTTTGTAATGTCATCTAAGCTCTGTAAAAGCTTCCCCTGCTTTGTGGGATTTGGGGGGTCCCGTGGGCACTAGTCCCCTTCTCTTGTACTTTTCTTTATTTAATTCAAGTCCGGGAGAGTAGGCTAATGCCGAACTTCCTTTATAATAAAAAAAAAAAAATTTCAACATTAGTTGTGATCTGGATGTTTCTTGCCTGATTGATATAACCCTTTGATCATTGAGTTCCACAAGAACCACCCTAGATATAGATCTGGTTGGCCCACATTGATTCCTCCCTCCTTAGAATCCCTTGTGTCAAAACCAACACCATGCAAATATTTGAGCATCACTTCTCTAGGATCAGTAAACCCTCTTTAGCATGGTGCCAAGCTGTGAAAGATATCAGGGCCGGTTTTACTCACTATAAAACCCTATCCAAAAGGCTTAGGGCTAAAAGGAGAATTGATATTGCTAGAGAAATTAACGTGCTTCAAAGCACTATTGACTCTAACCCTAGGAATTTGGATAAGTTTTTGTCTCTCTAAAATAGATTAAAGTATGAAGAGTGCCTTGAAGCTAGTAGCATTCTCTCTTCCTCAAGAGAGTTTTGGGCAAGAAATCTTGATAAACCCAACAAAAGTATGTTTTCTCTGATTAAAAAGAAAATGATTAAGGACTTCATGCCTATGTTAAAGAAAAAGTTAGGAGAAGTTCTATCAATATGGAGGAGAATTTGCATGAGGCTACTAGCTTTTTTGCTAATGTTTTCTCTAACTCTCCCAAGTGGGGGGAGGATATCCAAACGGCCATAGCTACCATTTCTCTTAAAAGGAAAAAAATGATTCCTCTCAGCCTGGTCTTCCTCATGGACCTGCCCATCATTGCTCGTGAGGTTAAAGAAGCCATCAGCAAATTGGAACCCTACAAATCTCCTGGTCTTGATGGTCTGCCAAATGAGTTTTCGTTAGACTTGAAAGATTTCTTGGTCCCTTTCATCCTCTTGGTGTGGAAAGAAGCTCTAGCTTGGAGTTATCAAACTTGTTCATTAGAGAGGCTCTAAAGATGACGTGAATAACTAGAGACCCATTTCTTGTCTCACGAACATCTACAAAGTTTTGGCCTCAACCCTTGCTAGAAGGATTAGTCCTATCATGACTAACATTATCCGTCTTGAACAAAAAGGATTTATTGAAGGGAGATTCATATTTGATGCAATCATCTCTCTTTGGGAAGGTATGGAGTATGCTAAGGAGTCCAATCAGGATTTCTTCTTTTTTTAAATTGACTTTGACAAGGCTTATGATAGAATTGAATGGGACTTTAAGCTCCAATCTCTTCAAGATGTTGGTTTTGGTAAAGTGTTTATCAAGGCTTATAGTACCCTCTTTGGCAATGCCTACTCTAGAGTCTCTATAAATGGAGCCCTTTCTCAACCTTTTAAACTTGCTAGATCCATTGGACAAGGCTTCCTCCTAGCCCCCCTTCTCTTTGCTATGTCTAGTGATGCTTTGGGTTGACTTGTCCATGATCCTATGAATGTTAATTTGATTTAAGTTATTAAAATCCCTAACTCCCCTTCCCCTCTTGGTCTTTAGATGTTTGCTCATAATCCCAACATGGTTATGCTTGTTGATGATTGTTCTTCTAAAAGTTTTTTACATTGCTTAGATACCTTCTGTCTTGCAAGTGGTTTCAAGATTAACCATACTGCAATTGGTTTTAAAGCTTCCATCAATTCTATTCCTCAATGTGTTGCCAACAAAGGGTGTGAGGTTATTAAAGATGGGGAGATATTTAGACTACTTGGTATTCCCATGGGATTTCATATATCTCTCAAAGATGGGACTGAATAATGAATAAATTTAGAGATAAAGTTTATAAAAGGTACTCTTGTCAAGATTCTTTATCTCACATATTTTTTGTTTTAAATCACTATGTTCTCCCCCGTTTAACCTATTTTCTAGCTTGCTGGATGCCATCTAACAGGAATCTCAATCTAGCTATTTCTCTTGCTGGGAGATTCCTTTGGGGTGGGAACTCTACAAATAAAATGATACCTAAAGTTGCTTGGAACATATGTTGTCTGCCAAAAAAGGAAGGGGGATTGCGTATTATGTATCCCATCAAGATGGCCAACAATCTTGCTCCTAAATGGGTCTAAAGGTCTTTGAACTTTAATGGCATTTGGGCCTGTCTCCTGAAAAGGAATACTAGCAAGTTTTATCTTAAGAACTATAAGGCTTTGCAGAATCATACTGTTTGGGATTTGATTACTTCTCCTCGTGTTTACCCCTGTTGAATCCCCTTTAAGTTGCAGGTATTGGGAGGCTTGGATGGAAGTGAAGAAGGTTTGGTATCCTAACTTATGCCTCCTCAATGACACTTCCTTTCTGCTACAGGATTCTATATGGACAAGATGGTTCTCCCTAAATGAAAATGAAAAGTTTGGAATCATTGAGCATAAATGCAAAAAGGCTGGATTTCTCTGCTGGGCTGATCTCACTGATGAGATAAATACAGTTGGTCACATTTCTACACTCACTAATTTGTCTTCCTCTTGCAAACAAGTACTTCTTAGAAAGAAAGCCCTTCTCTCCAACAAGATTCAAAGCTACACAAGGGGGCAGAATGTGAGGCTGATCAAGGTTGCTGAGGATATACTGATGCAGTATAAAAGACAGAGGATTTGTGACTAAAATTATGCACAAGCTCAACAAAACATGGCAGGTGCAATGGAATGCCCACCAATGGAGACATAGATTCTCATGTGTTTGGGTGTTCCCTTACAATATTAAGTACTCATATTTATTGTGGCTGATCATTCATGATGAGATCTAGACTGGTCTCAAAGCAAGGAAATGTGGTGTTGGTGATTGTTTGTGTACTAGTTGTGGCAAGGTGGAGGATTAGCCCCACATTTTCATGTATTGTAAAATGGCTAGCAAATTTTGGCAGGTGCTCAAACCCTACTGCAGGAAACACCAAATTGTGTTGTCTCCGCAAGAAATCCTGTTGGGGGCCTGCTTCAGAATATACAGAATATACACCACTCTCTGGAATCTTTGGACAAGTCACATTTTGTGGTTCATTTGGCTAAATAGGAACCAAGCAATTTTTAACAATAGCAACAAGGATGTTTTCTTTGCCTTCATTCAAGGCATTAGGAAAATTGCTTACAGCTGCATTCAAGCTATAAATAGTGCCCGTGTTTTTGAGCAACACTCTGATGTGTTAAGATCTACCCAAGTCAACCAGTGGAGAATACCCTTTTATCTTTGTATTCTCCCCAAAGTCAACCAGTGGAGGAATACCCTTTTATCTTTGTATTCTCCCCAAAGACTGGACATGATTTTTACTTGCTTATAACCTGGTTTTTTTTTAAGCTGAGGATCCTGCCCTTTACACAGTTGTACACGCTTCATTAATACAATTTCCTTCTCTTTTTCTGCTAAAAAATAATAATAACTAATGTACCTAGAAAGGTTTTTGTAACTATTGGGCTATACTTTATGTTCTGATAACAAGCTGGTGTTTTTTGTTGAAAAAAATGATAATAATAAAGCAATTGAATGTAATTTAATTCTCTCTCTCTCTCTCTCTCTCTCTCTCTCTCTCTCTCTCTCTCTCTCTCTCTCTCTCTCTCTGTGTATGATCCTCCCTAAAATTGACAGGCATTTTGCCAGCCTGTGTGTGTGTGTGTGTGAGAGAGAGAGAGAGAGAGAGAGAGAGAGAGAGAGAACGCAGAGAGAGAGAGATGGCGGGATGGAAAGAGAGAGAGAAATGCAATCCTGTGAGATTACAAAGACGAGAGAGAGAGAGAGAGAGAGAGAGAGAGAGAGAGAGAGAGAGAGAGAGAGAGAGAGAAACGCAATCATGCTAGATTGGTCAAACATAAAGACACGAATGAATGTGAGAGAGAGAGAGAGAGAGAGAGAGAGAGAGAGAGAGAGAGAGAGAGAGGCCCGCGGGATGAGAAGAAAGAGAGAGACAGAGGAAGATGGTAGTAGTAGTAGGTACCTATGGCTACACTCACGACAAGGAACACGCGAGCAATGCAATGACTGATGCTTACGCACGCGTTAACTGTGATCTTTACTTTATAGCGGTATTCCGATAGCTTTTACTTTTTGACGAAATAGCTTTTTAGCGATGCGTACGTGCCTTTTGAGTCGCGACTCGCGTTTAATACCGACATTCCGATAACTTTTGTTTTTTTTGACGAAATAGGCTTTTGTGATGCATATGTGGCTTTTAAATTGTGATCTTTATTTTATAGCGATATTCCGAAATAGCTTTTAGCGATGCATACGTGGCTTTTTTTAAAAGCGTTTAAGCCAATTAACGTAAACATTTTAACTGTTTTTTTTAAAGAGAGGAATGGAAATTTTAAAGAGAGTAATGAAGAAATGGCAGCCCTCAACATGAGGATTCCATTAGCCATGTCGGCCCATTTAAGACTTGATCACGGGACATTATCTCGGTCAGTTCGTGGCCTAAACCACTTGGGTCACAGCCCCTCAACAACATATTTATGTGTTGTTTTATCCATCCCTTTGCATTCTCCGACGAGGATCTCTTGGTAGAGAAAAGGAACAATTTACCTACATTTAGTTATTCTTTGGGAGTAAAAAGTTACCAATAAACGACAAAGTGATCATCTACTAAAAAGTGTTACACCTAAATTCTGCATATGGAAAGTCTCTCATTGCCTTTAGTACCATGTGTACATTTATCAAAGTACAACGTACTTGTTATTAGTCACTTGCCTCTTTTTGCAAGACTTCCACAATGCTAAGAATACCCATAAAATTTTACCATATTGTGAGTATTGTGCTAAGAGAGTTTCGTTGCTTTCCTCAACCAAACTTAGGAATTTGTACGTTGGATCCTTTGTCAAGAAGAGTGACTAGAAGATGTTCTACTTCGGGAAATATTTGTTAGCTTATCTCTTATGTCACCTTCAATTGAGCACTTCATTTCCAAAGAGGTGCTCTATTACAAATGGGGATGGAAGGTTGATATATGGTCCAAAATTTAATCTTATGCGCCTTCAAGTATTGTTTTTTATGAACTACAATATGCTTATTCATTCTTGGAACCAAAGGTATGCATTTCTTAAGAGAGAATGGGGTCACTATGGTGCATTATTCCCTCGATATAGTGCAACACTCTATCATAATCAAGGACGATGGAGGTCCTTTACCACTATTAGGAAACAATATCATGGGCCACTTATAGACAATAAACATTAACGTTAATGTTCTTTCCAAGTCAAAAAGTCATTATGGACATAATGACTGGACTCTTGGCTCATTAAAAAATGGTTGTTGAGTCTAGCAATATAGCTTGGGAAGTTGAGTCTTTCATCTCTCATTCGGGAGGTGAGAATACAATTCCCATGGGTTACACTGGTTGGACAAGTCTTGATCATTGATATGATGCGCTTTGGGGACATCTCTCGTTGGCATTGGGGCATTCTCGATGGAATCTATCGATGATCGCAAAGGCCATACGTATGGCGATGTTTTGTTAGTTCATACTAGTCTCCTTGTCTAGCCTTAGGGCCATCCAATCCCAGTTTCTATGCCTAGTAAGCCATTGAGCTCTATTTATCCCTAGTAGGTCCTAGGTGTTGTATCCCTGCTTGTGTAGGATTCGTGAGCTCCCTGCTTGTGTAGGATTTGCAAGGTCCCATTATTGAAAAGTAGGAGGCCCACACACTAGGTGTTTATGATGTACGTGAATTTTTTATCAAGTTGAAGAGTTTCTTTCAAGGTCAAGGTCTAGTGTTGTTATGTGTAACATTTGTTGTACTTCAAATCGTTAAGATCTCAAATCAATGCATATACATGACATTCGAATATAATTTTGTTTGGTTCAAAATAAAAAGTTGAAGACAAGATATCAAACATTTGATTGGTCAACGATCAAAAGTCATGTGGATATGCATATAGATCTGCTTTTGTAGTCCACGTCCTATAAGTAGTTTGGTAAAACTTTGGTCGCTTGAGGCAAAAGTCCAAAGTTCAACCCCCGAGTTGGACATGTAATGACTTTGGCCAAATTTAAACCAGTTGTAACCCAGCCTATCAATTGTAACTCAGTCTAACCCTTGTTTTATGAGATAGAGAGAGTCTTGTGGATACTATGCCCATTCACCTATTCAAAATTAAAATTTGAGAGAGTAAGCACGTGCTTAAACTTCTTAATAAAAAAAAAAAAGAAAAAATCTGCCTTTGTTTTTGCTTTTCCTTTCGTAGTGCTTTTCGCTTTGATTTGCTTTTGTTTTACGTATTCGTTTTAGTTTTAACGTTTTCCATTGTTTTGCTTTTGTTTTGTATTAATTTTATTACTTTGTTTCTTTTTGGTTTTATTTAATTGGTTTCGCACACAACATCAATTAATTATTTATTTAATTGGTTTCGCAGTAGCTTTATATATATAGGTTCATATGAAAATACACACAACATCATATGTTCACACACAAGATATATCAAACGCTTGATTGGTCAACGATCAAAACTCATGTGGATATGGATATAGATCTGCTTTTGTAGTCCATGCCTTATAGGTGATTTGGTAAAGCTTTGGCCTTTTGAAGCGGGGATTCAAAGTTCAATCCCTCAAGTTAGACATGTAATGATTTTGGTCAATTTAAACGAATTGTAACCCAATCTACCGAATGTAACTCAGTCTAACCCCTGCTTTATGAGAGTAAGCACGTGTTGAAGCATCTTAAAAAAAAAGGGGAAGGGGGGGGATCTGCCTTTGTTTTTTCTTTTCCTTTCGTGGTTTCATCGAGCTTTTGACTTTGATTTGCTTTTGTTTTCCTCTTCGTTTTCTTTGTTTTCGTTTTACGTATTCGTTTTAGTTTTAGCGTTTTGCATTGTTTTTACTTTTGTTTTGTATTAATTTTTTTACATTGTTTCTTTTTGCTTTTATTTAATTGGTTTCACACTAGCTTTATATATATATATATATATATAGAGAGAGAGAGAGAGAGGGGTTCATATGGAAATACACACAACATCATATGTTCACACACAAGATACACACAGGGATCACATGTTGCTGCACAACATTTCACACATATTTAGGGATGCATACTCATTCGCATAGGCTCACATGCACATAGGAACTTACACACATCTTCTACTCAGGTATTACTTGGAAGGATAAAGACAATTATAGATTGTTAAGAATTTGAATTTAGCCTCTTTTTTGTTTTATTTTTTAGGTAAAATCAAGTATCTTCACAATCAACATGCTATTCGGCATTATCTTTAAGATTAATGACTTCAAGAGCATTTAATTGTGTGACCAAGCATATATTACACCCTTGGATAGGGCTTGGAGCTGATTCTTTTTAGAACGTAGAGATTAAATCTCTACGACACCGTGGATACTATGTTCTTCATTATAGAATCACACTTTCAATTAATTCAAGTCAAGAGAGATGTAGGTCATAATATCCAACTCTCCTTTAAAAAAATGGGGTTGTCGACCATGACACACAAAATTCACATGAGCACTCTGCCTTCTACTATGTTGATCATACTATGCTAATAAAAGATGAGATCAACAAAGATGAATTTTGATGGATTCTAAGAACAAGGGATACAATGGAATAAGAAATTATCATCAAGCAACTATATATTCATGTGGAGGATACATAAGATGTATCCAAAACAGAAGACTTGTATATGTATGTGCATATACATGTATCTATGCACGTATATGTGTGAATGTATGCTTGTATTTATGCATCCGTGCATGTATGTATGCAACCACATTGTCTTGTGGATATTGTACCTTGAAAGTGTCTTGTGTATATTGTACCTTGAAAATGCCTTAACTATCCTAAAAATATAGAACTTTCACTCCTAAGTTGGGAGGCGAGGAAACTAACGGTATGGTCTTCAGAAAAAATATGGATTTTCCTCTCAAAGGACCATGGTGATCATACATTCATAAAATGCCAATTACATTTATCATATCATAGCTAGTTGATGTAAACAAACAAAACATTGGAGATGTGCGTTGATACATGTTGGTGTTGATGTGTGCATGTATATACATATTGAGAGAATTAGTATATGTATGTGATGATCTATGTATGTTTATGAATGTGCCATTATATGCATATATTGATGTATTATGTATGATTGTGTGTATATGAAAGTGGATAGAGAAGAAGAAAAGATTACAATAATTATGCATATGATCAAAACCAAGAAGATTCATCGTTCTTTAAGAACCTCGATATGAATGAAGGTAAGAACTTCAATATGAAAGTGTGTTCGATATTGATTCGGGATGCTCAAATCATGTGGTAGGAAACATTTCTTTGCTATTTGATTTGGAAGATCCAAGGTCTAGGAATGACGTGAAGACAAGAGTTGATACAAATCATGGAGTTGAGAAGATAGGTAATGTAAAATCTCTTGATGCGTACATCAACTTAATGAGCAAGGTACTCATAAAGATTTGCAAGTGAGGTTCAGGAAATATGGAGTCTATGTTAAATATCCTTCTCAAGGCTTCTAAAAGATAGCAAAAGGTGAGAAGCAAGGTAGGTTATTCACCTTTGAATTGTAGGACACAAAGATCATAGCTCCTTTAGCTATGAATCCCAAACACTATCAAACTTGGAGGTTTGGCATAAAAGATTAGCACATTTGAATGAGAGGACAGTGAAAGAGATGATAAGGGATTAGATTATGCTTGAGATACATAACATCACCAAGCAAGACATGATTAACAAGTGTGTTATATGCCATATTTGGCAAGTATCATAGGTAAGCATTCACAAGGAGAGGTACATGCACACAGATCTTAAGATATTCCATATAGATATATGGGAAAGAAGCAAAGGGGCCTCACTATTTCTATCAAGGCATTATGTCTCTTTTATTGATGATTGCTCAAGATGGATAGTTCTTTAATTTTCTTAAATCAAAAGATCAATGCTTCCAAAGGTATCTAGCTATGGTTGAGACACAAACAAGAATAAGATTCAAGAGGCTAAGGTATAATAGAGGGGAGATAACTTCTCTCATTAGTCAGACATGTTCTTATAGGATAGAGGAATCAAGAGGGAAGTTACAGACATATATATACCTAAGAAAAATGGTGTGGTGGAGAGAAGAAATAGGAACGTAGTGTAGGCAACTCGGTCCATGTTGAATGGAAAGAATTTACCCAATTATTTGTGGGTAGAGGTAGTATCAACTACGACATACCCTATCAATAGGTTCTCCTTTAGGTCCTTGCAAGGTATGAAACTTATGAAGCTTGGTATGCTAAGTGACCAAGTTTAGAACATTGTAAGATATTTTGTTGTGTTATCTATGTCCATATACCTTCACAAGCAAGAGGAAAAATGGATGGAATGACAAAATAGTGTATTTTCATAGGTAATTGTTGATGTGTAAAACATCACAAGAAATGAATTAATGTGACACTAGAACACCTCTATGGTCACCATTAACTCATTGCCACTCAAAACTTTGAGAAATGATAGCTGAAACTAAGAACCTTACTTCTTCAGATTTTTCCAGTCATTGAAATGACATACCTTCAGTATTTTGCTAATTTCTCTTAGCACAAAAAATATTTCTCCAAGATATTTGTACAAATAAAAGTATAAGAGTAGAGCTTTCCAACAAGCTATTATTTGCAAGAAATCGATCTCTAGAACTCAAGTTATGGCCCTCACAAGATCACCCTGTATGACTTGCCAAATCTGGAAATTTTGCCTCCTTTAGTAATTCTGAGTGTCTAAAAATGAAAATTCGATGCCAAGCATTGACTTGCAACCAAAAGTCGATGCCAGGCATCGACTTTGAGCTTTTTTTAGCCACTTTTTCAGCACCAGAATTACCCCCTTGAACACACACATGAACAAGACCACTTTTATGTGGGAAGTCGATGTCATGCATCGACTTTATGTTGAAACTCAATGCCTGGCATCGAGTTGCTCCACAAAACTCATGTTTTTAAGAAGTTCTAGCAGTACATAACACTCAGAGAATAAAACAAGGACTTATCAACACAAACTCGATGCCAGGCATCGACTTGCTTGGAAAACTTCAACTTTTGAAATCATTTCACACAAGAAAAACTATGGAGATGGAAGAAGAAGACTTATACACAGAAATTAATAAACTCTTTCCATAACTATGAAAACTCAGAAATGCACAGGTGCTTTCTTACGTAGAGAAGCCCGACTATTCTCAGTCATACAAAATGAGTTCTAACTCACTCTCTCATTTTCTTCCTCTTCGCGTCAGTTGATACAAACTAACTTATATAGATTTTCTCATTCTCGTGACCTTTTAAAAAAACTTCTAGAACTAAAGTGAACTAACTTTACAAATATAATACATGTGAATTTTTCCCTTCACATAGGCATGTGATTTTCTTCTAAATCTTTGACCTTCAAAGATATGTCCAATTAGTGAGTGTTTCTCCAACAGCTCCCCCTCAATCACTAATTGACATTCCCTGTTTCTTCATATCATCTTCTTTTCTTTTACTCCTGCCATGCTTTTGAATCTGCTGGTCTTCACACCATCCAAGCTCTTTGTCATTATGTCTGCTATCTGATATTTTGTAGAAATGTACTCCACTTCAATTTCTTTCTCCATTACCTTTTCTCTCAGGAAATGATAATGTATCTCTATATGTTTTGTTCTTGCATGAAATACTGGATTTGCTGCAAGATAAAGTGAACTCATATTATCTCCATGTATTGTAGTATACCTTGATCAATGCCCAAGCTTTTGAACAATGTTTGCATCCATATGACCTCCTTAGATGCTTCCACAAGTCCTTTGTACTCAGCTTCAATTGATGATAATGCTACTGTATGTTGTTTCTTTGAACACCAACTTACAAGCTTATCACCAATGTATATCATGTAGCCATGAGTTGATCTTCTGTCATCCTGGTTACCTGCCCAGTCTGAGTCACTATAGGCTCTCAACTTCAAATCTGATGTAAAAGGATAATATAATCCTTCCTTTATAGTTCCTTTGATATATCTGAGAACTCTTTGACCTGCAATCCAATGTGGATCCTTTGGACAATGCATGAATTGTGACAAAACTCCCACTGCATAACTAAGATCAGGTCTTGTTAGTGTAGCATAAATCAAACTACCCACAAGAGATTGATACTTCCTCATATCTTTGTATTCTGCACCATCATATTTACTAAGCTTGTGATTAACTTCAAGTGGAGTTGAAGCTTCTCTGCAATTTTCCATATCAAACTTCTTCAATAAATTCAAAAGATACCTTTCTTGTGATACATGTATGCCATGATCTGTATAAGTGACTTCCATTCCAAGAAAGTATGACAACTTTCCTCGATCACTGATCTTGAATTCTTTTTCAAGTAATCTCTTTACCTCCTTGATTCCTTCATCTGAAGTACCTGTGATTATAATGTCATCTACATAAATACAAATGTAGATTGTACCTTCCTCTGTTCTTTTGATAAGTAGACTTGGATCTGCTTTTGAACTTTGATATCCAAGCTCATTCAGATACTTCACCAGTCTATAGTTCCATGCTCTTGTAGCTTGCTTCAATCCATAGAGTGCTCTTCTCAGCTTGCAAACAAAATTTGGATACCTGGAATGTATAAACCCTTGAGGTTGTTCCATGTTTACCTCATGTGATATGTATCCATTCAAGAATGCATTCTTTATATCCAATTGACTTAGGGTCCATCCTTTTGAAGTTGCAATAGCAATGATTGTCCTTATAGTTGACAACTTAGCTACAGGACTGAATGTCTCATCATAATCTATGCCATAGGTTTGGGCATAGCCTTTCACCACCAGTCTAGCTTTGTATCTAGCTATACTTCCATCTGCAAGCTTCTTCACTTTATAAACCCATTTATTTCCAATTACTTTCTTACCATTTGGTTTAGGAACAAGTTCCCATGTCTTGTTCTCCTCCAGTGCATTGAACTCTTCCTTTCATTGCTTCTTCCCATTGTTTCTTACCTTTAGCTTCATCATAGTTCTGAGGCTCTTCATCATCTTTGACCATATATGCATAGTTCTTCTGAGTTATGTAAGAAGTATCATAAGAATACCTTTCTGATTGTCTTCTTGTCCTGCTTGACCTTCTTGGTTCACATTCTTCATAAGTGTATGGATACACTTCTTCATCAAATATAGGAGCTTCTTCATTTCTTCTTGTTAATCCACTTCTGGATGTACTTGCTTGCATATAGTCTTCATCTCTATTTACCTGCACAATTGATTTTCCTTTCTCACATCTTTTTACCTCTTCTTCAAATTCTTCAGCTGTATGACTTTGATCTGCATACCAACTTTTCTGTTCATCAAATGTAACATCTGTAGAAACAATAAATTGTTTGATGATTCCACAATCTGTAACCCATCTGCTTTTCATCATAACCAATGAACACATATTTTTTCTGCCTTTGGTTCAAGTTTATGCCTAAGTTGTGATGGCACATAAGCATATGCAATTGATCCAAACACTCTACAATGATCTAGTGTTGGTTTCTTACCCCACCAAGCTTCATATGGAGTCATTCCATTTAGAGCTGCACATGGTAATCTATTCACAAGATATGTAGCTGTATTTACAGCCTCAGCCCAAAGATAATTTGGACAATTCTTCTCCTTCAACATAGCTCTAGCAAACTCAACAAAAGTCCTGTTCCTTCTTTCTGCTACACCATTTTGTTGTGGTGTATACCTACAAGTTAGTTCCCTCTTACTACTTGCATTCCAAAGATAATCATTGAACTCTTGGGAGAAGTATTCTCCCCCTCCATCAGACCTCAGTCTTTTAAGATTTTGACCTGTGACTCTCTCTGCATATGCATGAAAATGCTTGAAAGCTCCAAACACTTCTGATCTTTCCTTCAAGACATATAAAGTTATCCATCTTGTAGCATCATCAATGAAAAGAACATAATACCTTGAGCCACTGATAGATCCTTCTTTTGTTGGTCCCCATACATCTGTATGAATGAGCTCTAGTAATCCATCATGTTTGAATCCTTTCTTCTGAAATGGTAACCTATGTGCTTTTCCCATTTGGCATGCTTCACATTTATAAACCATATGTTGACTTTGCACATTTGGTAATCCTAGTACAGACGGATTAGCAACCATAGCTTTAATTCCTCTTTCATTGAAGTGACCTAATCTCTTATGCCAGAGATCAAGTTCTGTAATCACTTCTTCACCATGTGTGAGTAAAGCTTGACCAATGTTCCCTTGTAATCTTAAATTAAAGAGTCTACCTTCTTTCTTACCACAAACAATTTGATTATATCCATTCTCTGGATCTTCAACAAATACTCCTTCATTTGTAAACTTGACTTGAAAACCTTTTTCAACTATCTGTCCCACACTAATCAAGATTTTAGGTATTGTAGGAACATACAAAACGTTGGTTAGCAAATCTGCTCCACTCTTGCATTTCACTTTTCCAATTGAATGTACACTATGACCTGTATTATCACCTGTTTGAACACTATGAATAGAAATGCCTTTTTCCAATTCTGACATCAATTCTATGTTTCCTGACAAATCATTAGAACATCCAGAGTCAATGTAAAATACCTTTAGATCTTCTTTATCTGATGTGCTGATTGAGTTCATCATCAATGATGTATGACCTTCATTCTATGTGCCATTTGCATAGTTGTAGTAGGTGGTGTTGTAGGATTGATTCTGTCCCCAAGTTCTTCCTCCACCTCTACCATAGCCTCCTCTTTGACTTTGTCTACCTCTTTGAAAATTACTTTGATATCTTCCACCTCGGCCTCTGCTATTGTTGTTTTGATTCTGGTTTGATCCTTGTTGATTGTGCCAACAGTCATGAGCCAAATGATTACTCAATCCACAGATCCAACAAGCCTTCTTGTTGTTATTCTGATTACTCTACCTATTCCAAAAGCTCTTGGTCTTCCTCTACCAGTGCCTTTACCTCTTGCATAATAAACTTGAGAACTCGACTCCTCTTCATCCTTTGCTTTACCTTTATCTCCTTTCTTCTTGTTCTTCATGTACATTGCAGAACTTTGTCCTTTATGTCCATCTCCCTTCAAGTCTTGCTCGTATGTGAGCATCAAACCAAGTAATTGATTCAAATCTGGAACATAATGATTTAATGAAAGTTCTGTTGATAAGACAAAAGGTTTCCACCTTTCATCCCCTCTCAATCTTGCAAGTAGTTGAGCAATCAATCTGTGATCTTCAACATCTTCATCTATGGATCCAAAACTATCTGCTAGATCCTTCATCCTAGTGACATAATCACTAATACTTTGACTTGGCTTCTTCTTGAATGTAGTAAACTCTGACCATAGACTTGCTTTCCTTGCCTTGGTAGTACTTTGAAAATGATACTCCAATGCATTCCATATATCTTCAGATGATTCCAATCCTCTGATGTGTGGTAGCAAATGATCAAAGATTGTATTGTAGATGTAAGTTTTTGCACTTGCATCCTTCTTCTGCCAATGCTTTAAAGCATCAAGTTCTTCTTTCTTTGGTCGTCTTTCATCTTCAAATACTGGCTTCTCTTCTTCACCTGTTACATATACGATGAGATCCTTACTCATAAGTAAGGCTTCCATTCTCATTACCCATGCGGGGTAATTATCTCTGTCCAGTTTGTCAATGGAGATATGATCTGCCATACTCCTTTCCTTCTACTGCAACTTGTGAGCTTAAAGGATAAAGAATAATACCTTTTGGAGTTCTTTGTGTATGAAGATACTTTTGAAGTAACCTTTTGATGCCTTGTGTCGTCAAATGCTTCACCTTTCAAACTTTAATGGAAAAATTTCCAAAACTTCTCGTACCTTTGCCACCTTCTCCTCTTTAGAACCTTTCTGCTCTGATACCACTTGTTGATGTGTAAAACATCACAAGAAATGAATTAATCTGACACTAGAACACCTCTATGGTCACCATTAACTCATTGCCACTCAAAACTTTGAGAAATGATAGCCGAAACCAAGAACTTTACTTCTTTAGATTTTTCTAGTCATGGAAATGACATACCTTCAGTATTTTGGTAATTTCTCTTAGCACAAAAATTATTTCTCCAAGATATTTTGATGGAAAAAAGTATAAAAGTAGAGCTTTCCAACAAGCTATTATTTGCAAGAAATGGATCTCTAGAACTCAAGTTATGGCCTTCACAAGATCACCCTGTATGACTTGCCAAATCTAGAAATTTTGCCTCCTTTAGTAATTCTGAGTGTCTAAAAATGAAAATTCGATGCCAAGCATTGACTTGCAACCAAAAGTGGATGACGGGCATTGACTTTGAGCTTTTTTAGCCACTTTTTCAGCACCAGAATTACCCCCTTGAACACACACATGAACAAGACCACTTTTATGTGGGAAGTCGATGTCAGGCATCAACTTTATGCTGAAACTCGATGCCAGGCATCGAGTTGCTCCACAAAACTCATGTTTTTAAGAAGTTCTAGCAGTACATAACACTCAGAGAATAAAACAAGGACTTATCAACACAAACTCGATGCCAGGCATCGACTTGCTTGGAAAACTTCAACTTCTGAAATCATTTCACACAAGACAAACTCTATAGATGGAAGAAGAAGACTTATACACAGAAATTAATAAACTCTTTCCATAACTATGAAAACTAAAAAATGCACAGGTGCTTTCTCACGTAGAGAAGCCCGACTATTCTCAGTCATACAAAATGAGTTCTAACTCACTCTCTCATTTTCTTCCTCTTCGCATCAGTTGATACAAACTAACTTATATAGATTTTCTCATTCTCGTGACCTTTTAAAAAAACTTCTAGAACTAAAGTGAACTAACTTTACAAATATAATACATGTGAATTTTTCCCTTCACATAGGCATGTGATTTTCTTTTAAATCTTTGACCTTCAAAGATATGTCCAATTAGTGAGTGTTTCTCCAACAGTAATTACTTAAGTAAAAAAGGTTACAAGTTATACAATCCAAGAAAAAGATCATTTGCAATCAGTTGAGATGGTATCTTTAATGAAAACATGCCATGGTATGATGATACCAAAAGAGTTTCCCTCATTCCCTAAAAGGATGAAAATATACATGAAGATGAAAGTGAATTAGAGCATGAGAAAAGATTACCTAGACTTTATTCATAAGGTGGAGGATCAAGGCACAAGGCCAAACTTCAAGAATACAAGGAGATTGAAGAGTTCTCAAGTAAAGCAGTGAGAGGATCAAGTACAGAGAAAGAAGACCATAAAGGTATGGTTATGACACCTCTCTTGTTGAGCATTCTATTTTCATTAAAAAATTAATTGATCAATGGAGAATCAGCCACATATGAAGAAGATAAGAAGAAGATAGAGTGGAATGAAGCCACGAAAGAAGGAATTAAAGCTTCAAAATACAATCAAACTTGGGAGTGTTGTCGTTGAGATTTTCTCTCCTATCTCACTTATCAAGGCCTACAAGAAACACATTTGGTGAAGGTAGCTGTTGAAGTAAGGGGGAATAACCAACCCAAACCGCCTCACATAGAAGTGAGAGGCTCTTCCAAGAGGAGTTGCAAGAAGTGTAAGCAACACACACACACACCCACCTCCACGAACAATGGCACCATGGCCAACGTCAAAAGGAGCAAGGGAGGGCAATGCTCACACACAAGACAACCCCAAGTGCCAAACCCACACACATGGATCAACGCCTAGCACACAAGGAGAAATGTGGAAGCCAAATGAACCTTCTTTCCATTAGCATGGAGGCCAAGGCCATGGCCAAGGGACCTCCCTTTACAAGAAATAGCCTCTATTTATAGGCTCAGTACAATTCCCCATGTGCTCCTTTTGACTAGTCAAAAAGGAGCACATGCCTAACTCAAAAAGGATCTTTTCAATTTTCCTCTAACAACCAAATCTCATGCGAATATATAATACGTGCACGTGGGGATTTCTAGACTCCTTGAAAAAGGTGACCATTTACAACAAGGCTCCAAAGCTTTAGTTTATGAGAAATATTAAAAAGTGTCTAAGGGAGGGTTCTTATGTGAAATCCTAAGTAGGTACAAAAAGAGATATTATTTTGGTCTAGGGAGGGTTTCTATGCACAATTGTGGGTATGTGCATACCCTACAACCCAACACTCTCCCCCCCCTAGACTTTGTCGTCCTCGACAAAGCTAAGAGGAAAGGATCATACACAACTGAACTGGTTCAAGCTTGAGTCTTCAATTATGAGAAGCTCCAAGTCTACAAATCTTCCATTTTGCAGTTTACAGTCTTCAGGTCTCCATACTCTTCATTGATCTTCAAACACACCAGTCTTCAATCTTTCAGATCTGCAATTCTGCAAGCCCTCGGTCCATCCTGCAATCTGCAAATCTTCAGTCTTTACGGCTGGGCGACACAATCCCCTTGGGGGGCAGTCAACCGAGTTATTCCTCCCACTGTGCAGTCCTTTGTAAGGCTGGAAGTGCCTTCTTCAGCAGCTCTCAAACCTGAAATAAAATACAAAAAGCAAGTAGACTACATCTAGTAATGTAATAAACATTCACTTCAACTTTTAGTTTCCACATCAGGGGCTTCCTCATCTGCAAGACTTTTCTTCTAGAAAGACATCTGCTTGAAGATCTATCTTGCCATGGTGTTTATATCAGGCATAGCTACCCTTATATGGTAGTGATAGAAGTTATCATGGTGGGACATGAAGATCGTCATAATCCTGCAAAAAAGTAGCTCCAAAGAGTCCATGGCCTTCTAGTTCTCCAAAAAAGCTTGTACTAGCATATTTCATTAAAAAAAAGTCAATTATTGTAGTATCTGAAGATGAAAATAGGATGGCCATGCATACAATAAACATATGATTTGATTCTCATGCACCGATGGCCAAAGAATGGAAAGCATCCAATTATTCTCTCCCAAGTATGTCAACTGCACGGCCAAAGTATGAACCCGAAACACCCACTGGTGATGATGACATTAACAAGGATCAAAAGTAAGATTGGTGTAGTCCTAGACAGAATTCCAGTTGGCCAATCTTGACCTATGAGCCCCAAATAACCCCCCAATCTTAGCATCCAAATATATTTATCTGTCAAATGCCTATTGTAAATAACACGATAAGACTTAAAGCATTTACTTACTGAAGAACAATGCACCTGGTATATCTGAAAATAGATTCATTAGCGCATCACAAAGCAAATTATTTCAGAATTGAAAATAAACATGTAGGCCATGTATCTATAGAAGAAGCGCTGTCAATTTTATGCTACTATTCGTACCAAGTTTCTCCCAAAACTGGTATGCTCCCATCCCACAGGGGTCAGTCACAGGAATTCAAAATGATCAAACCTGAGTATTAAACAAACACATCATTCACAAGAGAGCATCTATAGGAGACAAAAGGATCAATGCTAAGTTCTACAAGTGTTGGCCTACACTACATTAAGTGACATTGTAAAACTAGAGTTTCCTCCCTGGCAAAAAAAGAGCATTCACACCTGTATGACAGTGTTTCCAGCCTTCATGCATTTCTGGTATTTCTAGGTAGCAATGAGCATGATCCCACTGTGCATCTAAAGCACCACCTAATAAAGCCTCAAGGTAAGAAGGGAGGCCTGAGGACATTGTGCTTTGAGGGGTACTTTGATACACACCTCTTGCCCATTCACTGAACATGTACTTCAAAACACACAAATGTTCTGTGACACATAGCTATGAAGTTGTACAAAAGCTAGCCTCTATTGTTGCACTCAGAGTATTAAAAAGTGAATGGAGAAAAATCTTAAGTGCATTGGGGCCTACATACAATGCATCTCCAATCTTGCAAGCAATGATTTAGCAAACATATAGTCATACAACAATTGTTTTAGACATGATCCCATCAAAGTGGACAGTCATATAGAACTCTTATCACAATTCTGGGTATTCTATCAGTAAAGACAATTTTCTTTCACATTTGTCATGGAGTAAGAAGCATGTTTGCAGGCTTGAGTCCTTAAGAGAGCACCTAGTTCGTTGTATTACCAAATGATGCCTACCTGCAATTTGATGGAGGCAAATTATGAGCAAAAAAATTCAAAACTGTTATCATTATACCTTCACTGGGCAACCTGTGAGTACACCCATCCTAAGGGAACAACCTTTGCCTCTAAAAGACAGACATCAGGTTTCATGTGTCAGATTCGAGTCAGATCGTGAAAACATCGCACGGATGGTCATCACATCATTGGGATCATTAGTTGCATTCATCCTGTGTATGCACTAGGCTCAGATATGAAGCAGTAGTAGGTGTTCATGCTCATCTCTAAATAATGGTAGTAGATGGCAATAGATGGATCAATCGTTAGCCCTGCAGGTCATTTGTCAAAGTCATCCCACTCTTTGTCCTGTAGCACTCAGACCGATTTGAGCACTCCCTGAGGAAAGAAATCCCTCTGCATTTAAGAAGTTAGTAGGCAAGTACCAAGATCCACAAGGCATTGCTCACGTTGATATGTATCAAGGAGATGAACTTAATGTAAATAAGATACGAACAGATTAGGTACTACCACCACCCTTCCACCACTATCTACAGCAAGCAAGTTAGCCCATTGCACCTATCTGTCAGGGTTGTAGCATAACAACAAATCATGTAACAGTTCGAAGTGGATTCTTTTGTTCCTGCTGGTCGTAAACTGAAGCACTTGTACATCAGGTATCCAGAAACCCCACAGGACAACGTAGGCACATCTTCCGCTTTGCCTTGGACAAGCCATGTAATGTCACCTTTCTTGGCACTCTGGTAGATATTCGACTTCAGGAGCGGGGAGTGGTACATGCCTGCAGTCCCTCCATAACCATAAGTGGTAGTGTGTCCATCTTGGAAGTGATAGTGACAAAGATGTTGGTTTAGGCAGCCATTGCCAGTTACTCTAAACTCATAGAACGGGTTGCAAACAGTTGTGAACATAAATATTAAACTTGTTATGGGCACAGAGAAACCAGCACATTCCCAGGTTGAGTATCCAGAGTATTGATACCATTACCGAGATCAGAGCAAGGGAAGACCAACTTCCTCTGACTCACCAGAGTTGAGTAGGTGGGAAGTTTGCACAGAGCTCAACCCCGCCTTGAAGTGAAAAGCTCATGATAAAGAAGCCAAGGGGGTCAAGATCACAGTAAGATCATCAACACAGAGTGCAACAACCTAGGAGCAAAATTAATGCCTGAGTGAACCGAACACGGCAGAAGAACGAAGGCAAGTCTGAGCTTCTAATAGTAATAGCTTTTGACAAAAGATCCTCCGAAGAAGCCCATAGGACCATGAGCTGCCATCAACTATTGTCTCGACCTGTTACACTTATGAGGAGCAATTTAGAATGAGGACATTCATCTCATGCTGGAGGAAATCAGAGACAAGCACAAGGCATCCATGAACACACAAAGATGCAATTCTCATAGAGCCTTTACATAGTTTTAAATTTGCACTTTCTTTTAATGGTTTTGAATAAGAAAATGGTTATCAAATGTGATCATGATGTGACCAAAAAGCAAGGATAAATAAAGCACATTTGCAGACTATTGCATGCATATAACTATGGCAGAGAAACAACGTGGCAAGGAGTAAGTAGCGATATGTCACCAAAAAAAAAAACGGGGATCCTCTTCATTAAATCATATACAGATATACTATCAATTTCGTCAAGATGTTTGAAGAATATCATGGAGATCATTGTAAATTTCTGGTCGATCAAATCTGCAATTGAAACAAAGTCACACAGAAAGTTATATGTGCATATGTGTCAACAAGAAGAGTATGCATAAGTCAAAAACCACTGAACTATAGATACATGTTCCAACCCCTCATAAAAACATGCCCTTGCAGAGTAAATATATCACGATGTTCTTTAAACAAAAGAGCTCAACTACATTCCTCTAGCTCCATAAAAAAAATCAAGAATTTCTACATCATTCAAATTCATAATGTGCTCATATGGAAAGGCAACCAAACAATGCTTATGAGACGCCAAGGAATTTCTTGCACCTTGTCACATAAAGCTGAACATGAGAATAAATAGGAAATTTAAGAACCCAACTCAAGAAACACATAGGGTTCTCTTCCTTAGTCAATCCCATGTGGTGGCAACTATAACTCCAAGCCATTCGTTGAATATGAAGACATGCGGAACTCAATAGGATTTGCCCAGCCAGAGTCCCAAGCGTGCCACATGCATTGGCTTGCAAGATGTAGTTCGTTTTAATAGCATTCTACGCTATATTCCATAACCTGCAAAACTGGAAGCCAACTCTCCAAACACGTGTGATAGCACTGCGTACATGACAAAGTTCAACATTTACAAACATGAGTCGAGCAACGTAGAAGTGTCATTCATATTACATTTTTCAAGCAAAGTGAGCATGTATTCAAGCTTTTTTGAGCTCCTCAATGGATGGTTACAACCTTTACTTCTGTAGAAGCCGACTGCCATCCCCCCCATTGTGAACACACAGGTACACACAAGACGAATATCCAAAAATAACATCAATGTGCTTTCAAGGAAATTGACAATGCTTCAACCCATAGCAACCCGAATATGGTTGAGTGATCCGAGATGCATTGAGCCGAATAGCAGTCATTTCCTGATAAGTCCCTCCATTCCGAAGACCAATCATGTCTTATAAAAAGTGTGAACCCGATAAGGAGTTTGTCGGTTCTTCGTAAGCCTCCCTCATCATTAATCTCAGAAAAACACACATACATCACACAGTATGTAAGTCACATCTAAATGCCAGTAATCTCCTCCAAACCCCCAAGGATTTGGTTGCGCATCGATAAAGCAGCGCAGAGATCGCATGTTGTTTTGAGCACAACCGGGTGATAAAATGAACTAACCATGACTAAAGAAGATTCTTCCTAGATCACGACACATAAGGGTAGTAAATCTGGAACTCAAGCTTGTCCTCAAATCACAGAAGCCCCAGGCTAACTCCTCCATACGAAACGCATGCAGATCAAGGTGTGTGATGAGAGACAAAGCAACGATCAGAGCCAAAGTAGTACATGTATCATGAGTTTGTCCACCCCATATCTTTTGAGAAAAGGCAAGAGCCTCCCATGATGATAGCTCCCTTGCGCACAACACCAGTTGCTCATGTGAACATTGAGAACATAATGGAAAAGCTCCACCCGGGCGTCGCTTGGAGAGGGTTGCCCTATTCAACTCCATACCCATCGAAAGCGTTAGAGAGGGAGCCCAAAAGCTCCACACCTCCAGGTGCGGCATTCTTCGCACACAGATATGGTGAAAGGAGCTGCATCACGACATGGCGGTTTTGAAGCGATGAGGGAACTCACGCAGAGCTCAACCCCTCCCCAGTGTGAGAAAAGAAGAACTCGTGTGACTTGGATTCGATATAATAAGAGAAGGCTAGAAAGAAGATGACCTTATTCCAACCACCTCGTCGTGTGAAATAAAGAGAGGAGAGCTGGATTAACTTTTCCCTCCATGTCCATATCAGAAAACGGATGTAATGTCCAGCAATAAATGTTCAAAAAGAGTGATAACGTTCATGTCTTAGATTATTGACCCAAGCTTATAAATAAGAGTTCTTTCACGTAGAACGAAAGGGATCCGATGATGCGAATTTTGAACAGCACTAAAGCGGGAGGGTGGGACAAGATAGAAAAGAGGGAGGGACAAGATAGAAGATTACCCTCCCCCCAATCCAAGACATTCACCATTTCCAAAAAACATCAGAAATGAAAGGTGATGTCAAAAGTGTGAATGGAGATGTGTGTATGTGTCAGAGTGAGAGAGAAGGGGTTAAGGGGGTGTTTTCATGCAACAAACAAAAATAAAGAACTAAACTGTTCAAAAAATTGAGAAATAAGGGGTACCCTTAACCAACCGAAGGCCACACGTATCCACAACTCAATCCAAGTGTGAGGTGCATCCACAAAGTGTAGGCACGGCAAGCTTGAAAAAACCCAATGGCTAAAGGCCGACGTCCCCGGCAACGGCGCCAAGTTTTGTTGAAGTAAGGGGGAATAACCAACCCAAACTGCCTCACATGGAAGTGAGAGGCTCTTCCAAGAGGAGTTGCAAGAAGTGTAAGCAACGCACACACACCCACGTCCACGAACAATGGCACCATGGCCAACGTCAAAAGGAGCAAGGGAGGGCAATGCTCACACACAAGACAACCCCAAGTGCCAAACCCACACACATGGATCAACGCCTAGCACACAAGGAGAAATGTGGAAGCCAAATGAACCTTCTTTCCATTAGCATGGAGGCCAAGGCCATGGCCAAGGGACCTCCCTTTACAAGAAATAGCCTCTATTTATAGGCTCAGTACAATTCCCCATGTGCTCCTTTTGACTAGTCAAAAAGGAGCACATGCCTAACTCAAAAAGGATCTTTTCAATTTTCCTCTAACAACCAAATCTCATGCGAATATATAATACGTGCGCGCGGGGATTTCTAGACTCCTTGAAAAAGGTGACCATTTACAACAAGGCTCCAAAGCTTTAGTTTATGAGAAATATTAAAAAGTGTCTAAGGGAGGGTTCTTATGTGAAATCCTAAGTAGGTACAAAAAGAGATATTATTTTGGTCTAGGGAGGGTTTCTATGCACAATTGTGGGTATGTGCATACCCTACAACCCAACAGTAGCCAAAATTCCTTGAGAAGTCCAAGATGTGTCAAGGATGTCAAAGGGAGTTTACATGCAAAGTTTGGAAGAAATCAAGCAAATTCAATGTAGAATTCAAAGCTAGTCAAATTTTAGAAATTAGGGCAAAAATTTCATTGTCATCAATTCACATGAAAATTTCTATACTTGTAAAGCCTATCAAAGGTAATCTATGGCCTCAATTTCACATGTAAATGGCTTTTCTAGAACATTGATATGCCATGTGCATTTTGTAAAAATGTAATTTTTCCACTTATACCCTACAAAATCTTGTATAGAAATTTTTGTTAGCCATATGGTCTGGCATGTATAAAGATGATATGTGGCTACAGATTTGTACAAATTTTCAAGGCTATCAGAGCTTCTTACAAACCTTAATGCCGCCTTGCAAACTTCCAAATGTAGTCAAACTTGTATAAGGGAGATTCAAATGGGAGTTTTTTCTACACATTCCTAAAGGATACCTTTCAAGACATAGCCCTCCAAAGTTTCATCTTCGTCAAAGCATACTTGGAGGTTCAAAGAGCACAAAATCTAGTTTTCAACATCACCATAATTTTCTAGATTAAGAAAATTGAAGGTTTGAAGGGCTACCACATGGCAAAAGATGATTAGACCATGTTGTATAGCTAGGATGAGATCACATTCAAGGGTGAAGATGAAACAAAGCTTAAAGCAAGGAGGATCCATGATTTTTTTTATCGAATAAGCTTATTTTGATGGCCAAAGATCAATAACTCAAAGTTCTTCCAAAAATAGCAGCTAATCTTATCCAAACTGATGTTAGCATTGATCCAATGATCGAGATCTTCCACAACTCCAACGGTGGAGAATGAAGGCGCCTATTTTTCCCTCCTTTGCCCTAGATTTGATATGAAGAATCAATCCTAGTGATACATATTTGAATGGACCTTGAATGCATATTTTGAAACCTCATAAAGTAGAGCATCCATTATTATGCTCATTATTGTCTCAACATGAGGAAAAGGAAAGCAAGGCCTGCTACCTTTATAGTGAACCAAAGGCCATCCAATGCCCATTTATGAAGTTGGAACTTGGAATCCCTCACCATGGTGCAAAGGATCTACAGAGTATTGGGCACCAACATAGATAATGCCATACCCCCTTGCTTCGATGTATATAGCCTAAAGCAAAGGCTATGTATGGAGCCCTTGGAATCTAAATGTGAGGTGGCCCCAATATCTGCAAGTAGTGATCTCATCGGTCATGCAACAAAGAAATCATCACCAAGACATGCAAGAATACCAAGGCCCTCAACAACAACTCGTTTTTGAGCTGTTTTAGAGGTTTCTTCTACCAAGAGACTTTGAAAAACAGCCTGTTGGTGTTTGAATAATTTTGCCTCATATTCAAAATCTCTTAACCTCAACATCTCCTTGACAGTTGTTAGAAGAGCTAAACAAGCATTCCTGATAGTGTGTTCACTAAAGTTTTATTTTTTATTCTGCTTCATTGAAGTCTCTGTGATATCCAACAATTGTAGTTTCTTTGATTCTCTCTAAGATGCAAATATTGATCCAAAGCATGTTAGATTTTGATTCAATAATAGCAAGGAAACTAACACTGGTTGGTGAAATGAAAAAATTTGTTCCTCCCGTACACAAGGATATGGGCCATCCGAACTTCCCTTAAATGCAGGCATCTCATCTTCAAAAGAGTCCCTTCCAGGTATCTAAGGTCCAAGTGATGCATTTCTATAATTAAGAAGCTCTCTCAAACTTGATCTCTCATCTCAAAACATCAGATCCCTTAATGGGGATAAGAACATACTCAAAAGATGATTACAATCTCTCTTGTAGAAGAAAGGATCATGCAGAGAAGGGTGAGCCATCAATGTCCTCATTGAAAATATATCTACTGCCTGTTTGAGCTCATTAGAAACTCGTTGCAAAGTAGAAGATGAGATGTAAGTTAGGAACCAATTCAAATATCCAAGAACATGTTGCAACAATATTCCTTCTTTCTTGGATGTTAAGTTTGAGACCACATAACTTTTAATAAATGTTGTAAAGGCTTTAATTGTTGCTATCCATCCACAGATTTATGCCCCAATGTTCTCTTCTGCTCTTTTAAGTTTAGCATTAGAATTTCTGCCAAATGGTATAATCCACAGTGCAATGAGGTCAAACTCTTGTTGTTGCATCTCCTCTTTTCACATTGAGGAAACAATAGCAGCACTCAAAATCTAGCCAGCCTCCTTTTCCATTCTGAGTGAGAAAATATTTCATCCATCTTCAACTAACTGCTTCTTTGCAACCTCAGGTGCTACAACTCACAATTTTGATCCTAATTGAAGTTTAGAAGAGGAGGATAAGATGGCCCCAAAATCTATACCTGACCATGAAGAGAATCCAACTAGTGCTTCAAGAAATCACCCTTTTCAATGGCAACTATTTCTCTCAATGCTCTCATGGTGGTTAGACTAGATGCGATGAGACTGTTCTCACAAGATGGGTCCACTTCTATTAGTGCACAAATTGTCAATGTGATTTCTACACCGATAGCCATTGAAGAGTTGGATAATGTCACAACATGAAGATTTTCCAGAGCCTCTCTAGTAGCAGATCGGACTTCTCCAAGAATACCCAAAAGATGAGAAATTTTTCTGAATATTAGCACTACCATAGAAGGGTTTGTATCCATATGTGGA
This sequence comes from Ceratopteris richardii, assembly GCA_020310875.1. Taxonomy (NCBI): domain Eukaryota; kingdom Viridiplantae; phylum Streptophyta; class Polypodiopsida; order Polypodiales; family Pteridaceae; genus Ceratopteris; species Ceratopteris richardii. The sequence continues at coordinate 47,857,029 of CM035443.1, forward strand.
GTACGTGCCCTACTCTTCAAATTGCTAATCCATGTAGATCTTAAGATTAAAACTTTTAAAAGTCGACTTCTCCTATTATACCATTATCCTTAGCTTTCCTAGCAACTTTCTTCTTCAGATAATGCACCAAGAGCTCCTCATCAGTGGAATGGAATCCGATACCAAGCGACATGCGAGGATGGACCATCAAAACTAGGGTAGATATCATGCAAAAGGTGTTTTTTGGACAAAGAAGCCACCATTAAGCATGCACATATATAGACATGAATCTTCAAAAATGCTATCCACTTGTTTGGGCTAAAATAGTGTTTGTATATTAAACAAAAGATTACAATGTGTGAGAAGAACAAGAAGTAGATAGTTGAGAGCTGTGACATTTCTCTCTCTAACCTTACATTTCACCAAAAATTGCAATTTATGTTGAGTCTCGTCACCAAAAGAACATTCATCATTGAGCCATTATATAATAGCACCTAAGTGGAGCAAGTCAATGATTGCATTCTTGAAATCTAGAAGGTGCAAGTCTATCTAGGAAGAGAGCCCTATATGAGCATAGTAAAGATTATGTGGTCATGGGAAAACAACTTTTCAAGTGAAGAAAAGATAATCAATTATGAATGTGCATTCACAAAGGAGAGTATCTTTCTATGATGGAAATGGCTCATGATAGTGCAATGGTAAGTCATTTCTCACTTGATGAGACTATAAAGATGATCCTATTTGTAGGCTTATGATGGCCAACCCTCCCCATGGATGCAAAAACCTATGTAAGAAGTTGTGACGTGCATCAAAGAACTAAGTACCGAATCAGAAGAGACAACATACCCTTGAGACCAATGGTATGTGCAAGAGCTTTCTCGTGATGGGGAATCGACTTTATTGGACCTATTAATCCCCCAAAAAGAGGCTCTCATGTTGAATATATCATAGTGGATATAGACTACTTAACCAAATGGGTAGACCCCAAAGCCACTAAGAAATGTGATGCCCAAACAACTCCAAAAATTTTATTTGACATAGTAAGTGATAGAGGTACACACTTCATTAATGAAATCATTGAATCACTCATGAATGAGTTCTTGTGATTCATAAAAAATTTGAACCATATCACCTAGAAGCCAATGGACAAATTGAAGTTCAAATAAGGTAGTATGCACAATTTTGATGAAAATAGTCAATAACTGCCAATCAGATTGGGACAATAGTTGCATCATGTAATTTATGCTTTCAAAATGTCATATAAGATAGCCATTATAACTACACTATTTAACTTGGACAATGGAAAAAATTTCATACTACCTATTGACTTCTTAATTTGGACTCTTTGAGTAGCAAAGAAGTATGAATGGACAAGACATGAACTATCTCAACAATTGGATCAAATTGAGAAGTTGCATGATACTAGGTTATAAGCGGCAAGAATCTATGCTACCAACAGAAGGAAAAACTTATATTATGATGTCCACATAAAAGGTAAAGTTATGAGAGTTGAAGATTTAGTGTTGGTGTACAATCTAAAGCAACATGAAAAGAAACTCCAACATAGGATATGATCCTTTAATCATTCATCATATTTCCTCTAGTAGAGTCATTAACTTAGCTATGCTAGATGGAGATATTTTGCCAAACTACATTAGCGAATATCAAGTAATAAGGTACATTGATCTGATCGCATAACCAATGCTAACTAGACTCTTAGGAGCTCAAAACCATAAGGTGAAAGAAAAAAGAATTTGGAAAGAAGATAGAAAAGAAGCCTTAATGAGGACAAAGAAATGGAAATAATGGATTTAAGAGTAAGATGAGAGATATCCAAAAGGTGAAGAACCGATTTGTCTAGCAAACTATCATCCAACAAACATCAAGAAAAAGGGTAGCATGCCAAGACAACCATAATAAAACTTAGGAATTGGAAATGAAGAATACCACATACTGTATTCTCTAATTGACATGGGAACAACTTTGAGCAGTGTTCGTGCTTCCTTAGTTGAAAGACTAAAAATCCCGATCACTCCAACAGAAGCATATATGATGGAAACTGGAGGCAATCACATCATATGTTTAGGAGAGGTCACATTATCATTGCACTTAGGAAATAACACAATGCAACATAAGTTGTTAGTTTGTAAAGACTTTGACTTGCTAAAAGAGCTTATCCTAGGATAGGATTGGATGTACAAATTTGAGGTTACTCTAAACTTAGCTCAAGGATATATAGCTTCCAAAGTAGGGTGTAGAGAAGTCTTTAGCCTCCTAGAGGAGAAACCTCTAATCAAGTCCAACACGAAAAACCCTAATGTGTCGAATTTGATTGTGCACAACCTAGATAATAAGGAAGAGTCTCATCCAAATGGGCCCAGTTGTCAATCCATCATATCTTTTTAAGACAACCCATGTTCTATTGAAAGTGTAAAACCAATCCATTCTTATCAAGAAAACCTTCAAAAGAGAAATAGTGAGGCTATAAATTCTTGAGTAATAGCACATTGAGAAGGACCACGAGAAAACAAGTTAAAGGAGCAAGGTTGTAGTCTTCACACCAGAGGTGGACAGTTTTGGTTTCTTATGGGTTACATTCCTTGGTTTCTTGAGAAACTACTGAATTTATCTTATATGATAGGTGAAGAATAGTACTTTGTGGGATTGTGTGGCAGTTGGATTTTGGGAATTCAAAATGATGATTCATAGCACCAACTCCACCCTTAGTCCATGAGAAATCCTAAAATTATTCTACAATTCTTTTCAATTGGTTATGCTCTTGTTTCCTTTGATTCTAGAGAAGAGTACTTGGTCCATTGTCAAGCCCCCCATTTGAAGCTAAGGGTTTCCTTTGTAACTTTGTGAGAGATGTACACATCTACAAAAACAACTTGGAGGTTCATAAGTTTTACATGGAAATTTCTATCCCCAACTCTAACTGATTTCATAAACTGTGTGATGGGGGAAGTTTCTAAAACCTTAATGCAACTATGGAAGACGGTGTTCCTCCATGAGGCCCACACATAGTGATATATACTCATTCTTTTGGAATTTTCTCTACAATATGCAAGGTAGTCAAAATGGAATGTTCTAGACTTAAAATTGAACCTAAATTAAATGTTCTAGACTTAAAGTTGACCCTAAGAACTATGCATAGACTTAAACCAAATCATATGGATGTTTTAGCAATGAGAACCATGCACTTCAATATAGGCTCTCTGTGTACAACACTTCTTGTCTATGTGTGGGGAAATAGGTATTACAAACTTGGAAAAACTTCAATTAGTAGAAAAACTTCCAACTTTGGCACACATTGGGGTGCTATATGTGAGAGAAAATATTTCTTGAAATCAACACAAATGAGTATAATGGGAGAGAAACTCTACTCTGCAATCTAGTACAAATAGAATCGCGAAAAGCCTAACTATACCTTTAGACAGAGAGGAGCAAATTCATGAGAAATAACTTGTGGAACTCATAAAATGCAAGGAAAAAAGGTGAAATGGTGCTTGTAGAGAATTTTTTTCCTTTCCTATGATCTAGCTAACCACCCACCAATCCATGTAGGTGCACATTTTGGTGGGTATTTGAGAGGATTTGAATTTGATTGATTTTGGTGGAGCTCCTAATAGGATTCCCTAACTTTTTGTTCTCATTTTTTATTGTTCGACTTCTAACACTCATGGATGAGTCCTTTTTTATGTTTGATACTTGATTTTCAACACTGCACATCTTTTGGAGCTCGATTCTAATTAATGGGAATCTAAGGTATGCACCACAACCTAATGAATCCCCGAATTTTCAATGCACTTTTTGATGAGGTCTAGAGTGACTTGAAGACCATGTGAAGAAGTACATTTTGTTTTTATCAATTCCCCAAATCGTGAAGAAAAATTACTATGTGGTGTTCGACAATTCTTCCATATGGTTTTGAAACCAGTGCCTAAATATGGGCTTCATTGATTCTTGTGGAGGGAGTGGTGGAGAAACTTACTAAACTTTGGGAAGATTTTCTTTCCATGATGAACTGCATGATTGAAATGGAGAGCACACACATTGAACTAAGTATCAAATATGCATGTGTTTAGCTTATAGTCTAGGAGGAGGCCCTATTAGATTTGGTGGTTCATTATTAAATGGTTGTTTTAGTAATTCAACATAAGTCCTGGAAGAATCTTGACTTGAGGTTTATTTTATTTATTTGGCTTTTGTGAGAATTTGACTTTTTGAGACTTATTGATTTTGGTGCACTCCATAAGACTTGAGAACTTTTCGTACTCACTAATTTGTTCTTTTTTGGGTAGATAACCATATTACTCCCCTTGTGACTAAGTAATGTATGCTTGGTACCCACCTTCAGAAAATGATGGTGGCACAAGTGATTTTGACTTTAGGGATTTCCTCATGTTTGTCTATAAAATTAGAAGATTGTTGGCATAACAATATCTTCTTCTAAATTCATGCGATAACACAAGCTTGAGGATGTTCTCATATGTCCTACTCTTCTTCCCAAAAATATTTGGCTTTTTGTAATTGTAAGTCCATATCTTCTATGAGAGTCTCTTGGTACAATTGTGTTTTACACCCGCTTATGTAGTTGGGGACTCTGTCACTCTCCAATGAAGTTGTTCATAGAACGCCATTAAATGATATGTGATTTATCCTTAAAGGAGTGTAACCTCTCTTTTGGTGTGTTGCTTTAGTGTGTATACTAGCACTAATTCTCATTCTTGCAATTGCTTGTGTTTGATGTAGCATCAAAATAATCCTTTTGTCTCTTCTTAGCCACATATATGTTTATTATATATTTGAGTGGTGTGTATGTATCTAGTCTAAGTTTTCATCAAGTTAAGAGAGATTTCATCCTGTTTATTGGTAGCCTTGTGCAACTTTGAGAGTTGGAAATAAGAAATGAATTGGGATGGTCTTGTTTTGCGCAAAAGTTTACCATGTAGGCCTTATAGATTAAGTTGAAGGGACTTGCTCTTGGAGTAGTCTTGTTGGCCACTTGTTCAGCCTAAATTGCATGGTGCAATTTCTTTATCCATGTTAGATCTATCCCAATGTCCCAAGACATTCTCATTAGAGGAATAAGATGCAAAAAGTTAGAACATTTGCCTTGAATGTTGGTGCAATTCACAAGCCTACACATTTGGCTTAAAGACCATACACATATGGAGAAGCATGAGAACCAAATTACCCATTTACTCTTTGTAAAAGTCATATTTGACTTGGAATCTTTGTAACCACCTACCCAAGGGAGTCATGGATTTTATTAGTTGTAAAGCATCAATAAATTAGAGAGAATATCTCCTATGATGTATGAGCATGATTATAGAGAGCCAAAGTTTGAATTCAAATTCAAACTTTGAACTCAACCTCTATAAAAAGATCAACTCAAAAAGTCATAATGTGATAGTCACTTTCCGAGCTCCTCAGTCCCATCTCTGAGTGTGTGTGAGGCCTACACTTTAGCCCACACCTGTCTACACCATTAGGCAATGATCTTCATGCCTATGGCATTGTACAAAAGTGTTCATTAATACATATATCTACATTGTTCATTTCTAAGTTCTCTGTCATAGTGTCTGAAAGTCTGTCAGCTTGTGGAGATCATATCTCACTCATATCTCCACCATATTCAAAGATCTATAGCTTGTTGGAACCCGCTCAAAGGACTCTACATGCTTTCAAAATTTGAAGGATTTCTATTCAGCCATTTCAGAGAAAAGTTCATCGAAGTGATCACTGGTCAAAGTCTACAACAGTCCTAAAATATCGGGGGTAAAGGTTTACTTGCTAAATTAATTTCTCTGAGTATAGTTAATATTTTTAAGTGATTTCACTTGAATTCATTAGCTTACTAAGCTAGTTAGATACCCCTAAGAGGAATTTTTCTAATTCCTACTGTGCTGGTCATACTGAGCAAAAGATACAACAGATGTCTAGCCAAGAATAGAAGGTTTTCTTGAAGACTTGAAGTTCAAAGTTGTCTGTTTTGATTCAACCTTTTCATACATCATTTCCAAAGTACATAGGCCATTTTAGGGTGTCATTGGAAAGCTAAGAAGGTCCACGTATCAACTCTGAAGCATCAAAGGGTTGGTACAAAGCAGGATTTGGTAGTACCTACTCATTCTCTTGAAGTGTCCATCCATCATTCCCAACATTGATGAGACTCTCAAATACGCCACCACATGTGGCTGAAATCCAACCTAATTCCTCAAGTGGGAGATATATCTAGAATCCATCAAACCAGAGATTCAGTATGTATTGTGGCAAGGAGATAACTAGGATGAATAGCCTCTCAAGTCTTATGTTTCCCTAGTTAACGTGTGTCCTTCTTTCAGGATATAATATTTGTTTTGGGACACTTGGATAATTGGAATGGTTGGATGTTGTTTGAAACATGGGATCTCTCATCCATGTGTTAGGAATAAGTGTGGGTGCCTTTTCCAAGAATTTTTGAGCCACTTCAAATCATGTGTCTACACATATCTAATCTTTCCCTTTCTAAGCCTTCTCTTGAATAGCACTTTTCATGATTTTCAAGTGTAAATCCAAATACTATCTTAGTTGCATAAACTTTAAGCATCATTTGCAAGTCATGTACTACATCTCTCCTAATGAACGTTTGACATTTTTTGTTTATCTCATTTCATTCTTAGCTTGAGCTCTTTATCCTTTGGTTGAGCATTTGATTGAGAGAAAGAATTTTCCATCACATAGTTCCTCTTCTTGAGAGATTTGATTTGTCTCTTGCATCTAATCTTCAATGGAATTTCTTCTTATCTGATCCATAAATCATGTTCTCATAGGGGTTTAAAGGTGATTTTTCTTGGTCTCTAGTATTTATTTTGCTTCTCTTAGGGTTTTTTTTACATGAGTAAGAGAATGAGAATTGTCGGGATCCTCACTTGTTATTCATTCAGCCCTCTTCCCTTGTGGGGCTCTAGCCTAAGCTTTTGTCATGACTTGAACTCATTTTGTATTGTCACTATCACTACCCAAAGTTATGTGTCAAACCACAATTAGAGGTGTTACTTTCAAAGTTTTAGGGTTCTTTGCATAATCTTTAAGCATGTGATCAATGCCATACCCTTCAGAAGATCCAAGTTTTGTTCTTTGTTGAGAGGTTTGTGCATGTGCAAGAGGGAAATTCTATATGAAGTGATCGCCATTGTATCTATATGAAGGACCTCTTAGAATTTTCATTCTTTGCCCTCTTCATGCTCTATTATTGTCTTATATTTTTGAATTCATGCACCAAACACCTACATATTCAGGGTCAACCTCTCCATATCTTTGTTGTCCTTGATCCCAGCTTAAGTTGGGGACTCTTTCCTTGAAGAATACTTTTTCGGCTCTTCCACATAGGAAACATAGTTAGAATCATAGCTAGAGTTAGGTTTCTTGGTCTCTAACACATGTGTGACTAGAACGAAGGCTCTTTAGAATTTTTCTTCCATAGTGTACTTTAGTGGTACAACCTAATTGGGATGTGCTAGTTTGTACAAAATATTGGTTGTACTGATGGTGGCCCAAATTGATTCTACCTAGGTCCAAAAGCATAGTGTCTCTACCTCGGGACATAGGGTTGATCATGAACATGATGATATCTCTATTGATATTATTGATATTAGGTTTTACATGAAAACCATATGGCCTTTGTCCACTAGGTTGTTGCTGACACACAAGTCACCTATTATAGAAACACTCAATGGTTAAATGGTTAGTTCTCCTTTTTTGGATTTCATATTTTGGGGTGGCCTATTTTGATGCCCTTGGTTCTAAAGAGGATAGAATTGGTAATGTGGTCACTACCATACTTTAGACAGTGTTTAACTAATGGTGGGTGTTCTTGTTGATTCTTATCTAAAGATAATGGGGATTCAATCTCTTTAGGAGCTTATGCTTGGTTGTCAATAGATTTGTTAGAGTTTACACTATTAGTGCTACTTCCTATTAGGGTTCCTTTATGCTCATCTCCATGGTAGATGGTCATCGAATATAGACTAGTCTTTATCCTTGGCCATATTATGCTCTTCTGCATGGTAGATGATCATCGGATATAGACTAGTCTTGGCATTTCACCACTTGTTAGTTCATCCATGAATAATCACACCATCTTCTCCTCTAATAGTAGTTCATGAGGTCCATTTTGCAACATATTTGCTAAAGATTTACTCAATCTAATGTAGATTGTTTGAAGTTTTAGGTTAGGGAGGAGATGTTTTGGCACACATCTCTTTTCAAGAATTCACTTATGAACTATTCAAGTAGTTACTCTAGAGTACTCAAGTCCTCAATGGATAATGGTTGGAAGCACTCCATAGCAAATTCTCTCAGTGTAAGCCTGAAGGCCTCATATTGGATGAAGAAATCATCTACATTTTCTATGTGAATATTTTTTATGAATTCTCAGACATGGTCATAGGGATCCCCATGACCCTGATAGCACTCCCGCATAGAATTGGCCACTTGATAAGGTTGAAGCCTCCTTCCTATATGAGGGATTTTGATGGGAATAGGTGATTCAAGAAGATCATGCCTATGGATTTTGACTCTAATAAATCCTTCAAGAGTAGTGTTCATAGTACCTTTTTGTTCATGTGTGAAAAAAGAATCACCAATTATTTTCTCGTTATTTCTAGGTCTTTGCCATAACATCCTAGAGGTGAGTGTACACATCTAGGCAATCCATTGAAAAACACGTTTCAACCCTGGTAATCTTCCATGGTACTCATCAAATAAGATCCAAAACTACACCTTCATGGGATCCTCATAGACAAGAATGTCAATGACATTAGAAGATCTAAGTTCCTACACTTTAATGCACAATAGATCATGTCCTCCCAAAATTGGATAATAATTGGATATGGTGTTATATGAAGAACCCCTCAGAAGAGGTGTGAACCACCTCTTAGATTGATTATTACATGGGCTCACACATGAGTGCCATGTGGCACCCATGTGTGAAGCCATGTGGGGGGAATGACTCACAATGATGAAGAGAGAGAAAGGGTAACTAATGAGACACTACGCGGCTGGGCGGTGACTCGAAAAAGATCTCCGTGCGCACTCATCTCTGAGAAGACCTCGAATTCTGTGCAGTAACCTCCCCAAAAAGTGAGGGGTATCATCAGGAATCAACATTAATCAACATTGGTATCCGAGCTAGGGAACAGGCGACGGACGCGCCACGCAACAGGAACAGCCGACGGGCGGCCAGAGAGCAGCCGACGGGCGGCCAGAGAGCAGCCGACGGGCTCATTCCCTCCTCCCCTCCTCATAGGTGATGAAGTGAAGGCTTCAGTTTGCTCTATATCCTCCTAAAGGACTGCAGCAGCGCCCACATGTGGGATAAAGTTACTCTTCATCGACAGCCCAAGAATTTTTCCTTCTTGATAAAGAGTTCAAACTGAGCAGGGAGGTAATATTTGAAGTTTTTATGGAATTTTGGAATGGAAAGGTGATACTATAAGCCAAGTTTTTTTGGAAAAACATGATGCACATATGTATTATGGGCTGTGGTTATGGGATGGGGGTGTTGGTTTGGTGAAAGAAGCTTTCATTCCTCAGTTTTGAGCTTTCCAAACCCATCTATTCATGAAGATGAAGCTTTTCACTTCCCATCGGTGACATACCCCATTTCTCTGGAGCATATCTTCTTCATACCATATCGGATTTTAAAAATCTTGGTCACGTTTCGAAGCTACACTTTCAAGCTTCGCTCAGAGACCATCGGTGTTGGATTTGGAAGAGATTTGCCCTACCAAAATCTCTCTGCAGCGCTTCAGCAGGAACTAGGCGGCCACTCTCGGGCCTAGTTTTTCTTCATCCGGACTCCAAATCCAATTTTTTCACTTGGGATTGTCTCAAATTCTTGAAGTACAGGTGCTGGGCAACAATTTGTGGACTGGTGAGGATTGGAAAATCTCTGAAATTGTTCAGTTACACTCAGTTTGCCCGATTGAGGCTTTTCCTACGCAATTTTGGTGTTATTTTAGATGGTTTATGATGTCTAGAACCTCCCCGGACCAAGCGGACATTTCCAATTTTCTTTTGGGAATGGCGAGGAATCAAAATCAGCGGCTTGAAGCATCAAGGACCACCTGGATTTAGCTTCCGCAACTCTACTTTGTATCAGGGAAGTGCTCTTGTGTTATATCTCTATTCTTCTTGCATATTTAAACTCTACTTCCATTCATTTTCATACTCTCTAGTTAGCAAACGGGGGAAGGGTACTTAAACATGGAAACTAAAGGCAAACAAGTAGTTGAGACCACTTCTCCACCTAGAGAGCAACTAGAGGATCAGGATGCTAGGATGGAAGAAGTAGAGTTAGGACAAGAAATAGAAGAGAATGTAGAAGAAAAAGAGCCTTCACAACAAGAGTACACTTATGAAGAGCTTATAGATGAATTTGTCACTCGTGACCAATTCATTGACTTGAAAGAGCAAACCCTTAAGTTAGAGAAAGATTTGGGTAGCATTACATCTCTTATACAGCAACTTAAGTCTCAAATGATCTCCCTTGAGACTAGTGTCACCTCTTTCCTAGCTAGGAAGGAAAGAGATACTCCTACCATTCCTCTAGAGATTACTAGGAAAGAGACTTCTCTTCCTAGTAAGCATAAAGGAGAGAGCTCTAGGGAAGCTCCCCTCCTGAAAGACTTGAAGCCACCAACCTTCACGGGGGATGACCGAGACAGGAATAAGGATGCAATCTACACTTTTTTACAAAAGTGGCATGATTTGCATCAATTGAAGGGCACCCCACCTGAGTATCGTGTGTTAGAGGCGAGTCTTTCCCTCGGCCCACGTGCTTATAAGTGGTGGATGAGTCTTAAGGAGGCGAACTCTATCCCTAGTGACTGGACTCAGTTTGAGACTCTTTTCCTAAAAGAGTTTCTTCCTGAAAATGAAGAGGAGAGGAATTGGGATGAGTGGGATAGGATTACTCAAAGAGGCAGGCCTCTTTCAGTCTATCTATCCCACTATAGAGAGATCACTTTGAAGCTTAAGGGTCTAGATGATTTTCAGAAGATCAGAGGGTTTGTTAGGGGCTTGGATAAAGCCATAAAGAGGGAAGTCAGGAGGAATGCGCCTAAGACGTTTGAGGAGGCGATCAAATACGCACAGATATATGAGGACCATAACCGTCCTCAGTATACTCCTATGGAGACGGATCAGCCCCTTAAACCTCTTAGCACCACTAAATTTAAGAAAAAGTTGCCTTTTGGGAAAAACAAGGTTTTTATTAAAAAACAAAGATCACAAGGGCCTAAGCTATCCACATACCAGTTTGAGAAGGCCAAAAGAGAGAACCTGTGTTTTAGGTGCCTATCCCCTAGCCACTCACAGTGGAACTGTCCACTCAAGAAGGGGGAAGAAAAGAAGAAAGGACCAGAGTATAGTACGGCTCCTGAAAGGGGCAAAAAGGCGGTCCACCTAGTGCAGACCCTTCCCATTCATGGCAGCTCTAGCTGCAAGGGAGTGGAGGTGATGCACGAGGATATAGAGCACACGTGTTGTTTAACTCAGTCATTGTGGTCACCATAGTTTGGACCACATGACTTGGTCAAACTACATGGTAGTGTATACGGGACCAGGGTGCGAGTCATGATAGATGACTCTGCCACTCATAATTTCATAAACTATGCTTTGGTCAAGAAATTGAAGATTCCCCAGCAGCCTAGTGCACATAAATACATTGTATCTATGATGCAAGGGCAAGATAAAAGAATATGGGATACTATGGTATCCAATTTGGAAGTCAAGATGCAGGATTATACAGACCATATGGACTTCCAAATTATGAACATGGAGAGGACAGATCTAGTCTTAGAAAGAGAGTGGCTATGGGGGTTGGGAGATACACTTAAACGCAGCTATCAAAATAAAACACTCGAGTTTGAAAAAAATGGAAGTAAAGTTTATATTCAGGGAGAGAGAGATGTACCTAGTGCACCTCTCATCTCATCATTAGAGTTGTATAGTCTCTGTTGTTCACAGCATGTACAGGATATGTTTTTATTGTATAGTCATGATATGGAGCATTGTACAGACAGCTCATCTGATGTATATTTTCATGCTTTGAATGTAAATATGAACAGGACTTTCTACTATTCTTTTTTGCAAGAGTGTGTAGTTAAAAGTTTTAAGGATCTTATGTTTGAGTATAGAGATGTTTTTCCCACTGACTTACCTAGAGGGCTACCACCTGAGAGAGGGGACATTGACCATGCCATAGAGGTTGTTACTAGCACTAACCCTATTTGTAGACCACCTTATAGGCTTAGTGTTTCTTAGCATGAGGAGGTTGAGAAGCAATTGCAGGATTATTTAGATAAAGGCTTCATCAAACCTAGTAACTCACCATGGGCATCGCCAATGCTCCTAGTTAAAAAGAAAGATGGCTCTATGAGACTATGTATAGATTATAGAGCACTTAATAAGGTAACTATCAAAAATAGATTTCCAATGCCTAGGTTGGAAGATCTATTTGATCAGTTACATCAAGCTAGGTATTTTACCAAGCTTGACCTTAGATCAGGATATCATCAGATCAGAATTAGGGCAGAGGATGTCCCTAAGACTGCATTTAGGACTAGATATGGGCACTATGAGTTTTTGGTGATGCCTTTTGGTCTCACCAATGCTCCTGCCACTTTTATGAAGCTTATGAATAGTATTTTACGGCCTTATCTAGGACATTTTGTAGTAGACTTTTTGGATGACATTCTGATCTACAGTGCATCAGAAGAGGAGCACTTGGAACACTTGAGAAAAGTATTTCAAGTGCTAAGGGAAAATTCGCTCTTTGCTAAGGAGTCAAAGTGTGAATTTTTCAAGACAGAGGTTAGATACCTTGGGCATATAGTCTCCCAGGATGGAATCCAGATGGATCTTGAAAAAGTAAGGGCTATTATGGAATGGCCACATCCACGGAACCTGGAAGAGCTGCAGATCTTCCTAGGTTTATCAGGTTTCTATCAAAGATTCATTAAAAACTATGCCAAAATTGCTGTCCCGATGACGGAACAGCTTAAAGGAAAAGGGAAAGCCTTTCATTGGGGAGACGAACAAAAGCAAAGTATAGAAAAGTTGAAGGTAGCAATTGCTACAGCTCCACTTTTACATATAGCAGATCCCAATAAACCATTTGTGGTTGAGACTGACGCGAGTGATTTTGCTATAGGAGCGGTTTTAGTACAGGATGGTCGACCATTAGCTTTTGAGAGCAAGAAACTAGAACCGGCTCAAAAGAATTACTCCGTCTATGAGAAGGAGTTGTATGCAATAGTCCATGCTTTGAAGAAGTGGCGTCATTATTTATATGGTGCCAAAGTTACGATAGTGTTTGATCAAGAGAGCATTAAGTGGCTCTCTAATCAAACAGACCTTAAAGGTCGTAAGGCCCGATGGGCAGAAACCCTTCAAGAGTTTGATTATGAGCTTAGGTATAGGAAGGGAAAGTTTAATATAGTGGCTGATTCACTTAGCCGCATGCCTATGCTCAATGGACTGAGTTTTACTCAGATCACGAGTCAGCTACTTGAGTCTATTAGAGGGAAATGTAGGCTTGATCCTGCATATTCCGAGATTTGGGAAGCCATAGAGAATGGGGATCGTGATATACGGGTTTCCAATGAGGATGGAGTATCGACGGGTACTCAAGAAAGATTCAAGTGGAAGAATTACAGTGTCCATGATGGATATCTATTATATAAAGGTAAGGTGTGTGTCCCTAGAGATACTGAGATGAGACGGCATATTTTATATGAGTGTCATGACACACCTAGTGCGGGACACCCAGGAGTTAACAAGACTTATGATCTTGTTAAGAGGCAGTTTTATTGGCCTGGACTTCATAAGGACGTCCTAGAGTATGTGCTTAAGTGCAATAAATGCCAGGTCAACAAAGCTGAGAGGTTGAGGATTGGAGGACTACTCCACCCATTGGATATTCCTAATGGGAAGTGGGAGAGAATCTCCATGGACTTTATAGTCGGATTACCTAAGACACAGAGAGGGCACGACTCGGTCTGGGTAATTGTGGATAGGTTAACCAAAATGGCTAGGTTTATTCCGACACGTACTACAGTGAAGACACCAGAGTTGGCTAGACTCTTTGTTGAGAACCTATACCGGTTATATGGTCTTCCTTTAGACATAGTTTCTGATCGGGATAGGAAGTTTACTAGCCACTTTTGGAGAGCGGTTTTCAAAAGGTTGGATACAAAGCTTAGCATGAGTACGGCCAAGCATCCACAGTCGGATGGGCAAACAGAAAGGGTTAACCAAATCCTAGAAGATATGCTTCGAGCATATGTGAATGAAAGGCAATCTAATTGGGAAGAGTACTTACCTATAGTAGAGTTTGCATATAATAGTGCCAAGCACTCTTCCACTGGGCATAGTCCATTTATGCTTATGTATGGGTTTCAGCCAAGGGCTCCTTATGCAGTTGGCTTGCAGAATGAAAAAGTTCAAGCTGCAAAGGACTTCTTGGAAGAAATGAATGATATGCTTAGACTTGCTAAGGACAGCATTAGGAAAGCTCAGGATAGGGCTAGAGCCTATGCTGACCCTCAGAGAAGAGATATCAACTTTGAGGTAGGAGAGCAAGTCTATCTTAGAGTTCCATCTAGGTCTGAAACCATGAAGACGGGACCTTGTCCAAAATTATCTTCTAGGTATTGTGGACCTTTCCAAATACTTAAGAGAATAGGAAAGATGGCTTACCAGCTCCAACTTCCAGAGAATAGTCAAATCCATCCAGTTTTTCATGTTAGCCGACTTAAGAAAAGGCTGGCTGAATCTGACAACCTCATTCCAGATAGTGAGGTAGTAGAGCCTATTTCTGTTCAATCTATTCCACATGAGCCAGAGAGTATTCTACGCACTCGAGAGAAACGGACGAGGAGTCACTTGTATAAAGAGTGTCTAGTAAAGTGGAAAGATAGTTCAGAAGATAGTGCCACATGGGAGCGGGTTAGCACCCTTCAGAGATGGTTTCCCAGTTTCAGTTTACCTTCCCAAGAGCTTTCTTAAGGGGAAGGATATAGGGAAACAACACGGAGATAGGACCATGTATTTCTATACATGGGGATATAGTGGGAGTAGTGTTATTATTAGTTCTCTCTTTCTATTAGACCTTCCAATACCATTTTTGAGGACAAAAATGGATTTTAGGGGAAGGAAATGTTATATGAAGAACCCCTCAGAAGAGGTGTGAACCACCTCTTAGAATGATTATTACATGGGCTCACACATGAGTGCCATGTGGCACCCATGTGTGAAGCCATGTGGGGGGAATGACTCACAATGATGAAGAGAGAGAAAGAGTAACTAATGAGACACTACGCGCCTGGGCGGTGACTCGAAAAAGATCTCCGTGCGCACTCATCTCTGAGAAGACCTCGAATTCTGTGCAGTAACCTCCCCAAAAAGTGAGGGGTATCATCAGGAATCAACATTAATCAACATATGGAGTCCTTGCTATCCATACAATGATAATAATTGGTTGTGTTGCTTTCATGTATGCGCTTCTCAAGAAAACAATTCTTAACACATACAGTTTTTGGCTCATCTTCATCTTGAGACTCTTGGTGCTTACCCTTGAATTTTCTTGTGCTTGCACTCATCTTCATCTTGAGACTCAAGGTGCTTACCCTTGAATTTTCTTGTGCTTGCATCAGAGTCTTGAGTTTTCATGTCTAGAACTTTAAGCCCCATCTCATTGGGTTTGTGTGGGTGTTCATTGAAGATGTAGACACATCATCTCATATCCACGTAGGCATCACCTTCTCATTTCACTATGAGATTTTGTACAAGCAAAGGCTTGACACAACTTTTGAGTTTTACCATAGTATACCCACATGGGTCCTTGATTAGATGAGATCCATACCCATTTTCACTTTGATAGCCATATTCCCCTTGAATTTTAGATAAGAATATTATCTGCTCGTTGAGATCCTCCATCTGCATGTCTATGAATTAACACAACCATGTCCTTTGATTGATTATGTGACTCTTTAAGTGTATCAATAATTTTCCCAAGCGAGAGTTTTGATGAACCGATACCTGCCTTCGTAGACATGACTTCTTTCAATCACTCTCTTTTTCGGTGTCTCATTACACCCTATTGCACTTTGTGACTTTTGTTTGCCTAATATGTGAGTAGACCTCAAAATCATAAATTTGAGAAGTGTGTGTCCTTGTGCTTCAAGGCATAGGTGCTCATAGGAAACATATGCAATGAAATATGATGATTCTCCTCTGAAAAATGTGTGTAGATAATACTTCCTTACATCGAAGTGTTGAAATTATGAGTGGAAGGTATAGAGATGTTACCAACTTTGTCGCATTAGGTGAACATATTAAAAGCATATCCCACACTTATTATTCTTTCATATGAGAAGAGTGAATAGAAATGATCACAAAAAACAATAGTTCCATATTGGAGCAATTCCACATGCACACTTAGATACTAAAATTTAAATAGAAAATTGTCAATGAGTTAAAAATTAACCTCTTTATTCTTTATGTAGACACCTTCTTTTGGGAACCACCTTTATCTTGTGACTTTTATTGATGATTTCTCCAAGCATACATGGTTGTAACCATTAAAACAAAACTCCAAAATG
Source organism: Ceratopteris richardii (assembly GCA_020310875.1). Lineage (NCBI taxonomy): Eukaryota > Viridiplantae > Streptophyta > Polypodiopsida > Polypodiales > Pteridaceae > Ceratopteris > Ceratopteris richardii. Next base: position 47,873,663 of record CM035443.1, read on the forward strand.
TTTACGTGCTTCAAATAGTTTCTAATTATGGATGAAAATCTATCAACATGTAAATTGTGCAATCCCCATTTTGATCAAAGGGGGGAATATGTGTCTTCTAATTATAATGCATTTTTGGCTGGCCATGGGATAAAACATCAGTTGGATATGGATCTGCAAAGACCAAATCGAGGAGTATCAACCAAATAAAAGAGTCCCATAGTCAGGAAACCCTCAAAGGAAGAAGCCAAGAAGAGTGGAAATGTACAAGAAGCCAACCAACTCAGGTACAATTGAAGTCTGGGTATCAAAGAAGTTAATGGATTCTCAAAGGCCTCATCAACAAGTTTGGATCCCAAAGCAAAGCTTAAAGGATGCAAATATAGCTACCAAAGCATTGATCTAGGGAGTTTTTCTTAAACCAAAGTTTAACCAAAAGACCACCAAATAATTGAATATTACCAAATCCAAGGAAACTAAAGAAGTAGCATGATTGGAGTAAATTAATATGGAGAATCAAAGCAAAGGAAACACCACCAAAACAAAAAGCAAACACAACTGCAAGAAAATCAACACCAAGAGACAAGGCCATATCAAATGTGGAGATCAAAGATTAATCAATCATAGCAAGAGATGGAGAAGCAATGTCATTCTTGCACACATGCTAAGCTCAATGCATTTAGAGTATGCACACCAATACCCACTAAACGCCCTCACATTTTGCAAATGACTTCTCTAAGACTATTTAGTGGTGCACATTTCCTCGAAAAGGAATAGATCTTCACTTGTACCATAGTAGTCTAGGTTTGTTTCTAACCCTAACTAATTATTTGCTTTGGTTATTACTAATTTATTTGTTTTCTTCATCAAGAAAAGTAAAAAAAATCATCCAAGTGTTAGGGAACAACAAGGTGATAATATAAGGAATGCAAAAGGGGAACAACTTGAAAGAAGGATGAATTATGCATGAGCACTATGAAACTCACTATGGTTTTCATACTCTCTCATGTTAATCAAACCTTAATGATTTGAGTGCAAATAAATTAAAAAAACATAGAAGATGCATCAGGTGGGTGAATTTCCATTGGAGTGTGCAACAAAGGCTAGAGGCCATTCACTTAGAGATGGTCAGGTAGCAAGTGAACACTTGTTCCTTGTCAATATTCAAATAATGGCTGGGGATCATCTTTACCTTGTCATGAGTTGGGTTTTCCATATTGTGCACAAAATGACCTTGACTATGGAAACATGGCAAAAAGTAGGCATTGATGCATACCGTAGGTTATCAATTTATAAGCCAAAGCTTGAGAGTTGTACACAAGTAATGGATATGCTACATCGAGCTATCGACAAACCTTATGTACTATATGATAAGGTCACAAATTTGCATGGTAGATTATAGACAATTCAATTTACTCATGAGCTCATCAAAGACACCTTCAAATGGATAATAGATGGTATAGTAGATTTGAAGGAAAAGATCATGATGCAAAGAAGAGAGCCTTTTTGGATATTAGTAGGATTGACATTGACTATTACATCAACACTTTTGTTTATTGAATATGAATAGATATATAGCTCCTCATAATATTGGAGGACAATTTTTATCTCATGTAGTCAAACAAGTGGGGAACCAAATCAACCATATATCGAGGAAAGACTCTTCAAAGCTAAGAAACAATGGGGCATGAAGAAGTTCTTCAATGGTAGCACCACTTTAACCATTCTGATCTATCATGCATTGAATATTTGGGACCACTTCCAACTCATGCCTGCTACATTGGAGATGGCAAAGCATGTAAAATTTGGATCTATTCCCAAAAAGAAGAAGATCGTAATCTCTAATAAAGAATTTTGAGCTAGTATGATGCCGATAACGAGAGGATCAAAGTGAGCAAAGAATATGTTTGAAGAGGCAACTACATTGTCCGCTAAGAGAGCTCATCAATTTCTGACTTCTACTCTAGCCCAACCACCACCCATCACGGAAGAAGAACTAGAAGAGGATCTGCATGCCACTCATGCCTTTATTGAGGGCCAAGTAAATCTCAATGTACAAGGTCATCGTTATAGACAAACCAATGAAGCTAAGGGAATGCAGAGAGCATGCAAAACGCAATCAAGAATGTGAGAGCACGTAAAAGGCAATCAAGAATGCCTCATTATGTAGACTTGGGACTAGATGACTCAAGCTCTTATTCTGGTTCACAAGCTGAAGAAGAACAATCAATACTGAATGTTGATTTGCAAATGGATACAAATGATGATGGCAAATGGGAAGAGCTTAATCAGATGATCAATGATCAAGTGAGTATGATCCAACTAAAAGTCCAAGAAGATGAAGATGAACATATATTTCATATGCCTAAGCCATGCATGTACTTCACAATAAGAATTAACCCCATGACCCAACTTCACATCAAAGAAGTAGTGTCTTTAGACATTGGACATGAAGATAGTAAAGTTCAAGAGGAGTCTCAGCAAGAAGACAACAATGAAGAACCAATTTTACCTACAAGGGTTGTTGCAAAACCATCACCTATGGATATAGACATTGTAGGAAGTAGCTCAAAGGTGGCTGAAGGACAAAGATATGATCGAGAAAATTTGAAGCTTCATATTCAACAGCTGTTCAATGAGACCATACACATAGTTCAAGGATAGTATGTGGATATGGTAGAGCCACTCAATATTCCAAAAACATGGGTGAATGTTGATGTAGCACAGCTCAAACTTGTGATCAAGCACATGATACAGAGTGCAATGGACATGAACAAGAAATAATGGAGGGAGATAAGGAATATTGGCAAGTGCATATTGAGAAGAATAGGTTCAAAGTTTTGAGTGAACAACTATCTGACCAATGGATGAAGTCAGAGAGCCAATTAGAGAAAGTAAAGAAATATCTTGAACATGTAATGATAAAGATCAATTATCTTATGTCCGAGAATGCAAAATGACAATCTAAGCTAAAATGTATTACACAAGAATCAAAGAAGACCAAAGTGGAAAATGATCACCTAAAAGGAAATGTGCTCAAATTATGATGTATTAATGCCTTACATAATGGAGATAGATCAGAAAGAGCAGGAACTATTGGTGTCTCACATGCCAATAGAATTTGAAGAAGTTGTGATAAGCGTCATTAATGAGGAAAAAATCAGAATCAAAGATTAAGATAAAATAATGTCTATAATGAAAGAACAGATTTGTTGATATATCAAGAGAAGAACCCATAAGGATCCTGACAATGTCTTGAACTTCATGGCTACTACATTCACTTATACACAAGAACAGTTTAATGATGCCAATCTTGTATCGAGGAAAAGACTTTTGGAGAAGAACTCAACCTTACATGAACATTGGCAAGAGGCACCTTATTTACTAGAGGTAAATCCTTCTTTTTTTCATGTGCATTGATGACGTCAATGGCCAATTTTTTGGGAAGAAGAAAGCAAAGGGAATATTAATAAGTAGTGGCTCAATTTTCTGTTACTGTTGAGTCCACCGCATGGCTATCTACCAACCAAAGGTTACATGATGTAGACATTTGAATTTTGTCCATCAAAGCATGCTCATATTCTAGACTTAACTATCAAGTTGAGAAATAAGATCCTTAGCATGACTCTTACAATTTTGAAGGTTTTTAAGTTTGTACAATGTACCTTTCTGAGTTTTGCGAGTTTTGCAGGCATCAATCAAGGGGTAGCACCACTTTTATTTGACTTATCTATAATACCTAGTAGAGATACAACAATGGATTATTATTTTGAGGTTAATGTTTTTACTGAGTCCATATCTACAAATTTTTGAGGAAGTAGTTTTCACTGGATTTTTTAAGGTGGAATCCAAAATATTCTTAAAGATGACTTCGAATCTTAATGCCAAATTAAAATAGTAGCATATGAGCTACACTTCTATGCCGACAATAGAAAAGTTCCAAATGATGGTAAAGTTAGAAAAATGGCAATATTTTATGATCAAAGAGGCAAACATGCTCAATGCAAAAGAACAACAAGTATATTTGACCTACTCACATCACCAATAGAAGCTTGTTGAAGATCACAGAGTTCATGAGGAGGGATGTGTGGAGCGAGAATCAAGCAAGAGAAAAAGAATAATAATTTCAAAGGAAAAGGTAATGACTCATTGAACTTAAAGAATAATCACACCCTCTATCCAAAGCCCCGTAGGGGCACACATCAGGCAAGATTAGATACAAGGAACAAAAGAAACATGCCAAAGTAAATGGAACAAACATCAAACTAGAGAAAAAATGAAGGATGAAAAGACCATTGTAGTAAGAAATAAACTTTCCAAATTTGGGTTTAATTAGTTTTATAATATTTAAACAATATTTTTCAAGGAATGTTGAGTGATTGATATGAATACACCTGCGGCTTTCCAAGGAATGAGTAGCTTAGATTTTCACCTCATTTTATTGAGCATGTTGAAGTAGGGATTCAATAGACCCACTTTGATAAGATCATACTTTGTTAAGTCCCACTGAATAGAAATTAAATACATTTGTATCGAAAAGTGAACTTGTAGCTCAATGGTGAGAAGCACCTCCTTTAATGTCAATCCAGGAAGACATGAGGATAGTATGAAGACCTTGAGCAAGTGATGTGCACAACGGGTGATGGAGAAGCACAAAAGCATGCACACACATACACACACACACAAGTAAGAACAAGGAGTGAGACAATGGAAGCTTTGATTAAGATCAAAAGACAATTACAAGAGCTCTTCTTAGTTCAAATCACAATTAGTTCTCCCCAAAAATGAGCTCTCTAGCTCCTTTTATAGTTTTTGACTAGCTAGTGGCCTTGTCCAGACCTAGTGTCCGGCCTAGTTGCAAATTAGGCTCTTAGGCTATCTTGGAGGCTCAAATGAGCTCTAAAAATTATGAAAATTGGTACATAAATACTTCTAATAATCCTCAAGCTCGAGGAATCCTCGTCTTGAACAAAATGGAGTCGAATCTACCAGAAATGATATTTACAATGTTCATGTAGTGATGAAAATCACTATTAAAAGGGGATTAGCTTGGGAAAATTGAATGGACTATTTGTCGGATCTTCTCTGACTACTTTGCTTGCTTGGCTCTTCTCTCTTTGCTCTGATTCCATATGTTGGATCCCTTGTCTTGAGATGCCTTGACTACTGCCAACACTCCCCCCTATCTCGCGTCTGTCGTCTCTGACAGATCCTTGCTAAGCCGAACGTTTAATGTAATATGCGACCACATCAGTGGCCAAGTGATGTTCTTTGAGCCTTAGTCCTTTGGCTAGATCTGTGAGTAAGGCATCCCAATTGATCGGCCCCGGTACCTCCAGATGTTGCATATGCAGCTTGTCTGAGTGTAGAGCCTGTTCCACAACAAATAAGTGTAACAAATGAGAGGGTCTGGGAATGAATATTTCCGAGTGATACTCCCAAAACCCTACGATAAACATTTCTTCTAACATCTGCTTGAAGCATGCTGGGAGATATTTGACACAAGCATGCCACACATATATAACATTGACGGATGGGGTGGTGCTCATATCATAGACTAGATCGAGGTTGACTTCATTGAAGCCTAGGGCCGAGAGGTGAGGTTCTTTAACATTTTTGAATGTACGGAATGTGACAAGCATGAGTTTGAATATTTTAAGGCACATCTATGCCATTACATCTGGTACATTCTTGAACCTAATGCCCCAATGCGGAATGGTGGAAATCATATATGCTATCATGGCTAGACCTCGCGGCACTGCCAGATATACATAGTTGAGCCATTTTTCACATCCTTTGACATTCTTTACTGTGTTAGCAAACTCAAGCCATGATTGTCATCAAAAGACAAGACAATAGCAGGGTTTATACTTTATGTACAAGGGCATGTTGTTCCATGTGAGCACCATCTTTGGGTAGGTTTTGAGTAACTGTATTCTCCATGTAGGCTAAAAGATGTTGCCTTGTGTGGCACTCTCAGGAATGTCGTCTAGGGCAAATTGGGTTGCAAAGGTTGGCTCTTCCATGGTGCGGTGCTTGATCTCTGCATTATAATCCGCCGTTAACACACAAAATGGTACATACTGATCATCGAAAGTGCCAATCCATCGATGATGAGATAAGTTCATAAAGTAGTCGGATTTGATGACAACATCTTCTAGACGAGACATGGATTGTATTTGAATAACCAATCTATCATCATGAGTGGGGCTGACCTTTTCTAACTTTTGCAGCCATTCGAGAGCTTCAATCTTGAATGTATTGATCCCTTCTTCTGTTTATCGGCCTCCAAGTGCAGGCATGGGTACGTAAGGTTCCTCAAATGTCTCTTCCACTTCAATCGAAACTAGCTCTTCAGGCCTTGGCTTCACCATGGGAGAAGGTTGTCGTTCATATTGTAGAAGTTTATTTTGCAAATTGACCACTTGTGCTTTCAATTCGATTACCCCTTCAGATGTGGCGGTTGTAGGTGTTGCTTACTTTGGTTGCTCTCTTTGACCGGCCAGTTGCTTTCGTAGTTCATCACACTCTTTTTCTAATGTGTCATATGCCTCTAGGAGGGCTGCATGTGTATCCAATATTACCTACATGTTGGTTGAAGGGAGGGCTTTGAACCGCTCCAGGTCGATCTCTTTAGGTGAACCTTCCATCACCGCTTCTAGATTTTCTTCATTCTATCTTTGGAGTCCTTTATTCTCTTCTAATGTTGTTGACATGTGTTTTCTCGGTAATGCGAGGTTACGGTGTATCTTGAGATTGTTTGCTTGTTGGGTGCATAACATTTCCTCGAAGTGTTGTTGTGCCTGTGTATCTGGTTGGGGGGATTGGCCACCAATTCCTCATATTGTCTTTGTAAGGTATCATAATTATGTTGTAGTTTCCTCTTGTCCTTCTCCATGTTTGTGATTCATTCTTGTAATGTCTCATGATCTTTGAAGAGCTTCATATGTTGTGCATCTAAATGCTGGTAATTCTGCTATAACTGAGACACACACTGATATAAAATGTTGAATACATTATTTGTAGGGGTGGATGGTGGGAAGGTTTGGAATGCAGGGGGATAGGGAGGAGGGAAAGGGGTGGTGAATGATGTGGTGATCAGTGGTGATGTTGGTTGTGGGGGAATGAGAGATTGTGGAAATATAGGGGGAGGGAGAGGTGCAATTGTGGGTGATATGTCCATTTGGTCGTGCGTGGATGCAGTCATGGGAGCTACCATAAACATGAGAATGGTAGGTGCGGTGACTGTGGTGAAAGTGTACAATGGTGTGTTTAATTGTGTCTGTGGGCCCCCTAGATGCATGATAGGGGAAATGGGATTCCCTATAACCATGGTTAGAGCCCTATAGCCCGTGGTGATACTTACAACGGTAGTGGTGTTGGATTGGTGAGTTGCGAGGGTTGAACCATATCGTGTGCTTCACTAAGAGCAGTGGAGACCATGGTAGTTACAGTAGAGACAATGCTGGTAGTGATACAAGGTGAGGGAGGTGGAGTGGGAGGGGAGGGTGGTAAGGGTGGGGATGGGGGTGCACTTGACCCATGGTGTTCTTCAGTATGTTTGGTGGAGTGTGTTGTGGCGGAGGTCGTGGAAGTGGTACCATGTGGTTCTGATACTATAATATGTATATGCTTTCCTGATCTTAGAGGGTGTCTCCTACAACTTCATTTCAATCTCTTAGAGTGGGCAAGGGCAGTGTGAATAGCTTTGAGTACTCCCAATGCATCAACGAGCATGTCGCGGGAAGCTATGAACTAGTCATCCACACCTTTTTCTTCAAGTATCTGGTTCATTAGGGCTTTCCCAGATGACAAGGATAGTCTATGTTGTTCCTGAGCCAGGTTCATAGTATCGTACAGTCTCTTTATTTGTACTATGTATGTTGGGGCTCACGTGATTTTTGGTATAACATGTTGCGCATATTCATGCTCCTCTTCATCAGGTGGTCCTTCTTGCTCTTCATCTTGTTCTTCTTCTTCAGTCTCCTCCTCATCTTCCTCTCCTTCAACAACAATTGGTTGAGTTTGGTCAAGCTAGTCCATGACTGTTTGTTGTCCACTTAACTGTTGTGCTTTGATTTCCAAGTTTGCTGCACTGATCATTCCGGCTACTTCCTCATCAGTCAAATCCTCAAGAGTGAAGCCACGAGGGAACTCTAGATCTATGGGGATCAATGGAAAGATAAGATTTGGCCCCTCTACACTATGCCTTGGTAATGAGATGGTGAAGGGTGGTACTCGCCTTTGGGGTGGCAGAGTCGTGTGTGGTGTCAATGTGGCACCCTAGCCTGTGCCCATGGCACCTCAACATTTCCTCTTTTTCTTTGATGGGAGCCCTGCGGCTAATGCTCTTCACTGAAATTCCTACACCCTAGTCCAAATGAGTGCCCTTTGAATCGGACATCATATGCAAGGCACCAATACACAATTCTAGTAAGTGCACAACATCCATATAGCACTAACTTCTGTTTCTTATACCAACGTTGATGTGCAAGATGGATTTGGTCCATAATCCAATGTGGCATGTTGATTTCAAGTTCAGCTTGTCTGGCAAGTATAACTAAACTAGGTCTTCCTAGGCGGCATTGTAAATCTCTCTTGGGCTGGGAACGTGAAGTGCTACACATTCAGAGGTGGATGGAAATAGTCGGGGTCATTGCCACAATGTCCTTCAGCTTAGTGAGGTTTTTGTTCTTCATATTGTCCGGGATCATTGTCTCCTTCTTAGTAGGGATGTGCATATTTCTCATTTCTAGAGCTTCGCTCACCAAGTTGTTGGTTAATTTAAAACACTTAAGTTCATTCCCTCGTGTAAGAGAAGGAATTACAAAGGTGCTTGTCCCCTTCTTATCTCTGCTAGGAGTGAGTGAGCTAAGTAAATATGAAAACATCAAGAAATTAGGCTTAGGTAACTGAGCATGGAAATAATCATCCAATCCGAACTTCCTCCATACTACTCGCAATCCTTTGTTGTTCTAAAGCTTTTCAAACTCTTGTGTAAAGAAATGGTATCGGCCCCACCATCCATTAAACTCTATAATCTTAAATTCCCATAAATAGGTGCCATCCCCAAGGGGTCCTGTGACTTCACTGAACCAATGAGAGTTCTTGCTAACTTGTGATGTGTTCCCCTGGGGAGGATTTTGAATGGGTATGATGTGCACTGCCCTTAACTCATGTGGCTATTCCTTCAACTCCTGCTGGATAGGGATACTTTCAATGTCCACTATTTGAGGACCATTGCTGCTTGGGAGCTCGTTCCTACAACGTCTGCCATGTTAAGCGTATTGATCGCCGGTTCTATGAGAATATATATAAATACATGTTAACATTGCAATGGACACAAAATGACCATTTGTCCCCGTTACAACATTAACATGATTAATTGTGATGTGGTTAGTAGGTTAGTTAGTGCTCGCATGGTCGTGAGTGTGAAGTGTGATTAGTGGATGAAGGGTTCCTACGTGCTAATTGGAGTGGTGCAATGTAGTGTGAATACAATTACATTGTGGAGATGGTCTTACAATGGGGTCCGATGGTTTATTACAAGATTTGGGCTACCAAACATAGTGTATGGCTTTATCTTTTGATTTTGTGGAGACTTTGGAAGGCTTTACAAGAGTGTTTACTTGGGAATGAGGCTTTTAAGGGACCCATTTACAAGTGATTTTGCGTGTGCTTGTGGATGAGTATGTGGTCGTGCGTGTCAAATAATTGTGGCTATCGGTTGTTCGAGTGTGTGAATAATGCTTTACCTAGAAGGACTAGGAGTTGGTGCCTTTCCTAGTTCCTTGAGTGCTTCATTTTCTAACTCAATTGTAATGCAATTCTGATTTACCCAGACCTAAAAAAGTCCACTTCTTAGGTTTAGGTTGACTGCATGATCATAGATCTAGACTTGACCCAAGATAAGAGGCTCAGTGAGATCCTCATCTTGACACACTAGTACCTTAACTATCATAAGAGTATCTTGAATGTAGAGGGGAAGCTCCACCTCACCCATGCAATTGGTCTCCACACCTCGCAATCCTATGAGATAAGCTCTTAGAGCATTGACTTTTAGTTGTAATTCTTGACACTAAGAAAGTCTAACAACACTAGTAGCTGCACCTGAGTCAATCAAGGCTCTTACATTCCTTGCATTATTTCCTTGTCCTACCTCTATGGTTACAAAAGGTTGTCGGTCAACTATTCTATGGGAATGGACTCCTGGTGTGTCACACATGGCCATGTGGTACAGTCGAGCTTCATATGCATTTGATCTAGGCTCATCTTTACCCTGTCTTCTCAATTTCATTCTTCGAATGCGCTCTAAAGCTTGTGCTTGTGCTTCTTCCTTACCGTTGGCAGTGTTGAGTCGATTAAGCATTTCCTCAGTGAGGGGTTCTTGATATAATTTGACTCGGCATCCACTGATGTAACTTGGTAGGATGTCACCTTCTAGGGTGGCTAATTGGACTACTCCACTTGTTGATATTCTATTAATAATCATGGGTCTATAGCCGCACTTTTCTAGATTTCTTGCATGTTGTTTTAGGGTGTATACTAAAAGTAAGTCTCCCGCTTTCAAACCTTATTCCTCACATGGGCATCGAAGTATGCCTTCTATCTTTTCTTAGTTGCATAAATCCCTGCTGCTGCTCCCAATCTTGTTTCACCCAAGTGTTCTAATCAAAGATTCTAGAAGAAAGTTCATGGCTAGTCCATTAATGCTCTTGTGCTACTCTCAGTGTAGGTATCAGGAAGTCTAATGGTAGAACTGCATTTTGGCCAAACACCATCTGAAAGGGTGTGGTTTGGAGTATCGTTCTATAGGCAACTCGGTTTTCCCAAACAACATGGTGTAGCTGTTTGTCCCAATCAGAGCATTTATTATTCACTAATTTGGTCAACACATTGCATAGAATCTTATTGGTGCTTTCGACTTTCCCATTAGCTTATGGGTGATGGGGGGTAGACTTCTTGTGTATTACCAAGAACCCTTGGAGAAGATTTTCAATGACTTCATTCAAGAAGTGAGTGCCTCTATCACTTACTAGCTCTATCGATAGCCCATATCTAGTGAACATGTTCTCAGATAAGAACTTAGTTGTCGTTTGCACATCGTTCTTCATTGTGGCTTTCACTTCTACCCATTTAATGAGATAATCAGTGGCAACAATGATATACTCCACATGGGAACTCTTAGCTGGGGGATTAATAGGACCTACAAAGTCTATTACCCACTTAGAGAATGCATGCCCACCCATCATAGGTTTCAATGGAATCTCATCTTTACGTATGGGATATTGAGTTCGTTGACAAATGTCACACTGCTTCACATAGGTATGTGCATCCATGTGAAGGGTTGGCCACCACAAGCCCGGAAATAGGATTGCCTTAATCACAGGGTCTAGTCCAAAGCGTCCTCCTGCTACACCTTGGTGAGTAGTTTCCAAGATCTTCATATATTCACTCTAATAGACACACAGTCTTAAGTAACCATATTTACCATGCTTATATAAATTATCTCCAATGAGTGAGTAGTATAGTGCCTTCTATTCTAAGCTCCTTAGTCTAGCCAATGTCATCAAGTGGCATGTTCCACTCGAGGTCTAGTGCTACAGATTGGGCATTCCTTACACATCCTCTAGACATCTGCCTCTATAGTTTGCCAATGCACTCTGAGTCTCTTTAGTTTCTATAAAGTTCTTTGCCTCGAGTAGTATTGCTCCAGTGCACGCACATGTGTTGATTGCAAACGCTTGGCGTATTTCCCCCTCTTCCACACAACAAGCTAATATTCCTTGATCTCTGTGCTTGTACATACTCTGTGCCATGATATGGTACTTTTGGGTTTTTACTACCTCCTTATCTTGAGTGTTTATCATTGGGTGTTTAGGCCCATATGTCAAGAGTGGGACTAATGTCTTGGCCCACTGCAGTACAACTTCCAAATTAAACAAGTAAGCATCAGGAAGATCATCTGATACTCCTTGTGGGGCCTCTCTGGATGTGACCCTCGAGAGATTATCTGCTCTCAAGTGAGTCTTACCTTTCCTCACCACTACCTCAAAGTCATATTCCATTAGTAAGAGGAACCATCTTACTAATCTACCTGTGTTGCATGGCTTGTTTACCAAGTACAATAGAGCTTGATGATCAGTAAAATATTTAAATTTATTTGCAAGCAAATAGTGTCTAAAATTTTTTACAGCATATACCATGCCTAATCCTTCTCTTCCGGTCGTGGTATAGTTCCAGTCAGCCACATTGAACTGTCTATTGGCATTGGCTATTAGGAGATCCATATTACCATCACCAATAGGTTGTGCAAGCACACATCCAATGGCATAATTGGATGCATCCACATGGACATGGAATGGCTTGTTCCAATCGGGTGTAGTCAAGATTGGTGCTGAACACAATCTTCTCTTTAGCTCGTTAAAGGAGTTCTCACATTCTTCATTCCACTCAAAGTTAGTCAAGAGGGAGTACAGAGGCTTTGGAATGATGGCATACATGTGAATGAAACATTGGTAATACCCACAATGCCCCATGAAATCTTGTACCTCTTTGACATTCTTTGGTCTAGGTAGCTCAGCAATAGCTCTAACTTTCTCCTCGTTCATGGATATGCCATTCTTTGACACTATGTGTCCTAGAATCTTGCCTTGCCTGACCATAAAAACACACTTTTTTGGGTTCAAGCAAACTTGTTATTCTCTACATTTGTCAAAGATAGCTCTCAACTCTGGGATATGTGTTTGTCTTATGTTGGAATGAGCACAGAGATCATCAACATAGCCTTCCAAATTTTTCCTCAAGAACTCTTTAAACACGTGGCACATCAACCTCTAAAAGGTGGCTGGTGCATTGATCACCAAATGACATTACTCGAAAGGTGAATATTCCCCACTCTGTAGCATTAACTATCTTATGCTGATCTTCTGGAGCTATGGCCACTTGATTGTAGCCAAAGAAGTCATCAAGGAAGTTTTAGATGTCCTTACCTGCCACTCTTTCTAAGAGATGCTTAGTGATAGGAAGCGGATAACTATGTCTAATAGTGGGTGCGTTAACTTTTTTCAAGTTAATGCATACATGTAACTTTCCATTCTTCTTCGGCACCACTATGATGGGGGATAGCCATTCGGTATGCTCAATTTCATAGATAGATCCAGCTTCAACCAAGCAATCTATCTCTTCTTTGATCTTGGCAGCATAGTTATCATTGTAGGTGTATGGCTTCTGCTTCGAGGGTTTGGCATCTAAGGTCATGGGGATCGTATGTGAGCATATGTCTGAGTCTACACCTTTTAATTCTTTGTAGCTCCATGCAAAGACATCTCTATATTTTCTTAGCAAGGCTACCAAATCTTCTCCTCTTCCTCTGTCAGGTCATGTCCTATGTAGGTGCATCTTTCTTCTCCTTCTTCTATGGTTACAATAATTTTCTTGGTGGTTTCTTTGTTGTCATATGCCTCTCCTGCTTGTGCATCATGTTTAGGCATTCTTATCATGACTCTCCTATCTTCTATTTCATACTTCTTAAAGTTTTCAGTGACCTCAAACAAAGATTCTTCCTCCTCTGGTGTGACTTCTCTCTTCTTCCTCTTCTTGCCTTCATTCTTAGTGGTTAGCTATGTGGCTAATCTCACATCATTTGTAAGCTCTTCATGCCTCTGAGGGTGAGCTTCTACTTCATAGAAATATTCCTCATCCGATGCAAAAGGTGGGTCCATAATGATTGACTATAGATCGGAGTCACTTGCATCCTCGAATGCATCAGTGCTAGGTTCATATTCTTCAATAACCGAATCACACATGATGGCCTCTATTGTGAAGACTCAAATGTCATAACCATCCTCATCACAATGGGGTGTCCAATGTTCTTCATTGATGGCTACATCCATTGTTGCCAAAATTTCTGCCCAATCATGAGGTTCAAATTCTTCGTCAGGAAATACTACAGGTGCATAGGTTGGGTCTTGAACTGATCTATGAGTTTCATTTGCACCTACCTCTCTGGCTTTTTCTCTCTTCTCTTCTTCTATGGCTACTTTTCACATCCATAAGTGGGTGTCCATGCATCCATGAGGATCATGATCCTATGGCATGCACTGACTCCATATCATCTTTAGCTCTATGTATGGGATTCCATTGAATAGGGAGTACATATCTATGAGAATAATCCTTGAGATTGACTTTGTTTGTAACACCTAAGTGTTGCAAATACAAAGAATTGGTTCCCCAATCTTGTACCACTTGCAACTGCCGCATAAACCATCTTCCCAAAATCATCTCATAGGCCCGATTTTCGCTAAAGTCACATATGGCAAAAGTATGCAAACTCGACACCACATGTAGTGAGAGTTATCCCTCCTAGCAGTCCTAAGGGTCTTTCTATGTGACCATCAGCCATCTGCAATTTCATTCTCGTTGGCTTGAGTGTTGGTTTGTGCCAACGCTTCCATAGGGAAGTACCTGAGTCCAAAATTGCCTTGGTGGTGTAACCTTGATGTGTAATTGGAAGATAGGTGTTTCCTTCTTCTCCTTCGCTCATGTCTCCTAATTTGTCCAAGGGTATTTCTAGCATTGTTCTATGAGAACTTATTTGGGAATGAGGTTTTGCTACTTTTGGCACTTGATTGGCTACATGTTTCCATAGTTCTGGCCTAACCTTGAGTAGCTCTTCTAAGATGAGATTGCACTGCAATTTAGTGTTCTTCACTACCTCCGTATTCCTAGGTATGATTGAGTCTTCATTCCGTATCATGACCGTGGGTGCTCTCATACAAGTAGACTTAGCTTCCCATGGGCCTGTGAAATGGGGTAGTTCCTACAAGGAATTAGACTCAAATCTAATCTCTCACGAGATTGGGCACTCTCTTGCTCTCCATAAATAGAAGGAATGTCTTGTGGGAATTGATCATGCACATCATCCACAAGTTCAATTGGAGGAGGATTTTCACTTTCTTTTGCCCTTTTCTCTTCTTGAATTTCTCGTAGAAATTCTAGGGAATATTGATTCATATAAGAACATGTGTCTGGTTCCATGGAGTTAGGCACATAAGCTTCCTAGGCAAGAAGCCTTATCCTTTCACTTGCCTTGTCCTTACCTTGAGAGGCGGGGTCCTTTTTCAGATTTTGCACTTAGCCTCTCCAATCTTTCTAGTAGTCCATCAAGGTGCAACTGTGTCTTAGCTGAACTAAGGTAAAGAGGCGACTAGCTTTAAACATGGTTTGAGCCAATTCCACCATCTTATCACAAATTTTAGTTTGTTTGAGCTCTATTTTCATTCTAAGGTGACACTTTTCATGATCCGTTACATTTGGCCCTTCTTGAAGTCTGGTCTAATATGCCTCAAGCATCATGTCTAGGTCCTCGGGAGTGGGATCTACTAAGACTGATCCTACTCTAGGGGGTGGTGAGATTGTGTGAGGTGGGTTGGAAGGTGGTGGATTGGAGGGAGATGGGAATGGTGGTGGTGGAGTAGTGTGAGAGTGAGTTTGAGATGTAAGTTCAATTATCTTGCCTTTTGTTTCTCTCAAGCTTTCCTCAAGTTCACTCATCTTCTTTGCCCATTGCCTTTTCATTCTCTCTCGACTATCCTTCCAAGCTCTGGTCCTCTTCTTAGTTATGCTCTTAGTCTCACTAACCTCAGAGCTCTTTTCCTGTCCTAAACCTTGGTTTTGCTGCAAAGCTTGAGCTCTAGTAACCACTTGCACTAGGGTAATGGAAGTCACACTCTCTATAGAGTCTACCACTAACCCAATAACATTGATAGGAATTATTTTTGGCATATTGTTGGGGTTCTTAGGACAATCTTGTAATAGATGCTCCTTCCCACAATCTGGATAGAAACCTTGAATTGTCACCTATTGGGTTTGCGTAGGTGCAAACATAGGACAATCACGAATGAGGTGATCTACCTGACATCTGTAGCATGGTAGTCTAGGAAATGGGGGTCTTATTTGCCTAGGTTTGGTTCTAGAGTTGGGGTCTGCGTACATGACATTTGCATACTCTGGCCCCCAACTAGGTTCACTCGGGTCTTCATAATAATATGACTCATTATGATCAGGTGACTGCATGTAGTAAGCTTGTGGGCTATCAATATGAGTACAGTGAAACTATGATCACTTGGGTCACTTTGTGAAAGTAATGGAGTTACTAGCACTAAGGCTCTATTCAGATTTTCTTCTGCAGTTGCATACTTCACTCGAATCACATTGGTTGGAGGAGGGGGTTGCTATGCTAGAACTGGTTGAGGTCTTTGCTGCCCTTGATAGGGTGGTTGATAGGGTTGCTGGGGCCTACCATATTGTTGTGAGTACTGATTCTGGTATATCCCTTGTTGTGGGTAATTCTACCTAACCACTTGCTTATTATATGGGCAGTCTTGTGTAGTATGGTTAGTGTATCTCCGCTCTATGGTGCACTATTGGATGCTTGGGTTTGCTTGGGGTTGAGCCATAATGGGACATACATTCGCCATATGGTCACCTCCACAAGTATAGCATCTTTTCACTGGGGCAAATCTTGGTATTTGTTTGCTCAAGACTCCTCGTTTTTGAGCTACCTTCTCCGCAAGTTCCTCGATAGATGTGGATTGTTTGGATATGAGGCTAGTGGAGCTATCTATATCTTTGTAGATTTTTGAAAGCTCTAATTCCTCCCCTACGTTATCCTCAATGTTGATGCACATGCATACACTCTCTTCTATGGTTCTAGGGACCTTCAAGTACACATAGGATCTCAACTTGGTACTCAACAATTTGTCTAAGAATAAAGCCACTTGTTTGGCTGGAGTGTGTAACTCAGGAATAGGACATTTCTCTAGGTATTGTCTAAATCTTCTTCTTGCAAGTTTGACTGTCTCTTGAGGTGTCTACTTGAAGCTATGTATCAGTGAGGAATTATTGTGCCATATGCCACTCTTAGAAAATTATGTGATAAAAGCTTCTGAGAGTTGGTCTATGTTCTTGAACTGCCTCTCGTGTAGTGGTTGAAACCATGTAAGGGCTGTGTTCTTGAGAGTCACACCAAATGCATTGTACTGCGTGAACAGGTCATCCACTTGCTCTGCCCTCAAGACTTGCCTTAATTTTTCCACATGATCCTACGGGTCTCCAGTGCCATCGAAGTAATTCTTCATGGACGTAACTAGTTGTGTAGGCCTCAAGGTCCTCGTATGTTCCCTAGGCCTTGGCAAAGGGAATTCATCTGCATTTCTTTGGTTCCTTGGGTCTCTAGGTCTCTCAGTTTCCATTCTATCTGTCTCCATTCTCGTTCGTTCTCTTACTATTGGGTTAGCAAAGCTCACCTCAGGTCTATCTATACTCCTATTCCTTTGAGTTCCATGAGCTTGAGATGTTCAAGCTCCTTGATGGCCAAAAGAGACACTAGATCTTGGTTGGGGAAAAATAAATTCACCCTTCCAAGTGTGCATGCCTACCATGCTCTGTGACCACAAAGATCCTCTCTAAAGTATTGTCTAAATAGGTCACTTTGCCTGGGCTATCACGATCTTTAAACTCACAGATTGTGAGCATTCCTACTTCATTAGGTTGGCCAGGCTTATACCTCTAAAAAGCTTCATCGGTCTCTTGGTTTAAGAGCAGATATATGCTCTTATTGTCCTAGGGAACCCACTCTGGAGTGATGATTCTAGTCAGGACTGATTTGCCTCAAGGAGTTCTAGGCTCTCTTCCTAAGTTCCCTTGCTCTATGTCACCTATATATGTCTCTGGAATCACATTACCAAATTCATCTATTCTATTTGGTTGGTTGGTGACTACGTACATTGTTCCTTCCTTATCTAGGTATGCAGCATTCTCAAATTTGATGACTCGATGTTCTAGTCCAAAGGGTTGATAAGAGTTTTTAATCTCAACAACAGATCTTCTCAGACCTTCCTCCTAGATGCGAGCACCTAATTGGTTGGTCCTAATGTATTCAAGTTGAGTTTTGTATGGGCCTTCAGGTTTCTCTATGTAAGCCACACCTGAACTTCGTGTGGGTCTCTCCATACCATAAGACATCTCTGATTCACTAGTTTCAAAGCATGGGTAGTGCAGATAAATGCTCAACTGTTGGGCCCAAGACCTAGCAGTGTGATTGACACTAGCCTCTAAAGACCTAAGGTATTTGTCTATCTCGCCCTAGATGTCATCCTGATCTAAGGTTCATATGCCTCATTGAATAACCCCAATTTTACCCCAATTATGACCTCGTTGCAGATCAATCCGTATTAGTCACTTGGTTCTTTTTTAGTGGGTTATCATGTTTATGCTCTTGTTTGATAACACATCATCAGGAATACTTGGGCGAATTTCCACACTTTAAGTTGATCGTACTACGTTAATTTCTTTCCTTTTAAGTTATCGATCACAAAGAGATTATATTTGTGCTTGAACTGGAGTGTTTCAGTAGTCTTCACTTGATAGATGTTGTTGGCAGCAGTCAGGGAACCGAAGGAGCCACAAGACAAAGAGGGTCGGAACGAAGAGATAGCACAAGCAGACACAGTAGCCAAAGAAGATCTGGCAAGTAGGCCATCTAAATTTTTCAGACATCAAGGAGTGGAGCACACAAGAAGAAAGAGCAAGTAGGGAGCTCAAAGATGTGTACGACAAACCAACAGAGAAAATCCCTACACAAATAGTGATTTTAATCACTAAAAACCATTGTAAATAACATTTCGTATTTTTGTAGCTCCATTTTGTGCAAGCCAAGGAGTCCTTGAGCTTGAGAAGCCTTAGAAGTGCCTACATATCAATTTTTGTATTTTTTAGACTCCGTTTAAGCCCTCAAATTGGCCCTGGAACCTAATTTTTAACTAGGCCGGACACTAGGTCTGGACACGGCCAAAACCTAGTCAAAAACTATAAATAGAGCTAGAGAGCTCATTTTTGAGGTTAGATTGTAATTGAAATGAACTTGTAAGAGCTTCTTGAAAGTGATCTAAGAACTCCATTGCTTCTCACTCTTTGTTTTGCCGGGTGTGCGCGTGTGTGTGTATGTGTGTGCATGTTTGTGTGCTTCTCACTCACGCACTTGTGCCTCCACTTGCTTGAGGTCTTCATACCATCCTCACGTCTTCCCGGATTGACATTAAAGGAGGTGCTACTCATCGCTGAGCTACACCAAATTTTGGTACCGTTGCCAAGGATCGAGCTTTGAGGACGAGCGTGTGATGGTAAGACGTAGAGTTGAAGCGTTGGAGTTATAGGTATTTTCTTCACTTTTACCTATTTCCTTTTGTTTCCTTCATCACCATCATCATCATCACCATCTCCCACCTCCATCTCCATCATCGCAAAAATTTTAGTTTTTTGACTATATTTCCTTCCTCCTTCCATTTCCCTCATTCCACTTGTGAGAGAGAGCGAGAGAGCGATATTGTGTGTGTAGTTTTTGCATGTTTCTTGAGCTGTCTTGCAGGTACATGCTGCATCATCTTCTCCAGCACTCCGCGCAGGTACGGAAATCTTGGCAACTGTCTCTGTGTCGCCGACCTCTGTCAATCGCGACCGATAGAAAAAATTCTCCATTTGCCAAACAAAGTACAAAACCATGATCTACAGGCCTAGAGCTTCTGTCACTCTAGCACAATGGTGAGTACCAACGTGAGGAGATACACCTCATAAATGTCAATCCGTGGAGACGTGAGGACCGGTATGAAGACCGTGAGCAAGTGATGGCACAAGTGCGTGAGTGAAAGCACACAAGCATGCACACACATACACACACACGCGCACAAAGTAAGAGCAAGGAGTGGAACAATGGAAGATCTTCGATTATACAAGAGCTCTCCTACAAAGCTGAAATCTACAACAAGCTGACCTCAAAAATGAGCTCTCCAGCCCTTTTTATAGTTTTTGAGTGGGTTTGGCCTTGTCCAGACCTAGTGTCCGGCCTAGTTAAAAAATAGGTTCCAGGGCTTATTTGGGGGCTAAAACGGAGTCTAAAAATTATGAAAATTGGTAGGATGGTAGTTCTAATACTCCTCAAGCTCAAGGACTCCTCGGCTTGAACAAAATGGAGTTACAAAAATGGAAAATGGTATTTACAATGATTTTTAGTGATAAAAAAAATCACTATTTTTGTAGGGATTTCTTCTAAAAATTTGACAGGTGCTTCTTGGAGCTCCCTACTTGCTCCTTCTTCTTGTGTGTCCACTTCCTTGATGCACTTCCATTCTTTGTCCTTGATCTTGAGCTTCAACACTCCCCCCCCTCTTGAGTCTGTCGTCCCTGACAGACCCTTGTTGTAGTGGTCGTTCCATGTAGTACGTTGAGAGGTAGGGTCCTTTGCGTCCAACAGGGGCGATCCCTCTTCCCAATGTATCCTGGTCGTTTGTCTGGTTCTTCACTTTGCCACTGTTATCTCTTGCAGTTTGTAGTCCCTTTGTACGTACTTCTGCCTTGTATTCCATCTGGATGGTGCATTTGTGAGCTCTCCAAAACGACTAGTTGCTCAAAGGAGGTGATCAATGTTGATTATGAGCAACTCTCGATCGTGGATGGCTTCCTTGCTCTTGTAGTGGTCACCCTGATGTCCTCTGATTCTTCTAAAGATGGCTTTCATAGTCTTCATGCCAAGTACTTGTAACCCATAATGTATGATGGTTAAGTGCATTAGTGCATGGGTTGAACAAATTATGTGCCTTGTGCATGGCCTTGTAATGTGGCCCTACGTATGCATACTGGGAAAATGCATGGCAAGAAGTATGGTGCAAGAGATTGGGTCTTGAGCTAAGTGCTCAAGGGTATGCTGACGAAGAGGTTTCCTAATCGATCATGGTTATAGTGTTGTTGAAGCATGCACGTCTTACCATGGTGAAGGGTCCGTTGATCTTCATCTCTTCGTGTTGTAGTTCCATCATGGTGTTTGACCATCGGCTTGTCCTTTTTGTTGATGGATGTCCTTGCTGAAAGTTTGCTGATGAGCATTTTGAAGCACAGTCCTCTTCTTTGCCCCTTTTTTTTTTGGACACGATGGCATCAAACAGGAAGAAAGAGGTTAGTATCAATAACATATTTTGCATGTGAAAATTGTGTCTCATGTGCCTGGGATTTCTCAATTGTGTCTATGCACGGCCATGTAAGGTGGCCCTATATTGATGCATACTTTGGAAATGCATGACCTGAATGGTGCAAACGACTGGGTTATGCCAAAGGCACGTGGTTGCTGCTGGTCGAGGCTTTTGATGTTACTTGCATACTTGATGAATTCTTTGATTGGAGGTGTCTATTGGATCTCGAAATGATGTAATCCTCCGGATTGGAACCCATTTTGGAATAGGGTTTGGCCCTGTAGAGGTCACCTCATGCCACTTCATCTTTGGATGCTTTCCAAACTTTGGTAACCAGTGTGGTTGGCCCTTTGGTTCTGTGGATGTTGCTTGTGCTTTTGGCTTCCAAACCCATATCCTGGGTGATTTCCGCCTTATTTTTGTAGAAGGGTTGAGTTTATCTTCTTTTGGTCTTTGTGCTCTGTTCTTACCCTTTGGTTTCCTTGGCTTCTTTGTTGAGGCCTTTTGCATGGTGGGGAGCATAGGCCTTTGTACGTGTAAAAGCTTCTTGGGTACCCACATCTGTAATCGCCCGTGTCGAGCTGTAGCTAATTTGTTAGGCACCCAAATTTGTACCTGATTGTGGTCGGCCTTCCTTGATAGCTTCGGTACCCAAATTTGTTGGATTCTTCATGCTTGAGCCTGTCGTAGGTGCTTGGTCCTTCTTTTTTCATGGTCGATCTGGCTGGGTGGGAATCTTTGAGGCAACATCGATGGTTGCACTCCTTTCTTTACCCAGATCTGCTTCATGCCCATACCTTCTTTCTTCTAAAAGGCTCTTTGTCTATTTGATAGACTGGCTATCTTGCACTGTTTTGTTTGCTTCTGAGGTTGGACTAATGTGGATGCTTTACTCTTTGAAAAAGAAGAAGGTTCTTCTTGCCTTTGCGACTGTCCTTCCATGATTGTGTCCGTCTGGATCATAGATCTTTTGACATTTACAACATCTTGTTCGAGAAGATTAGCCTTAGAGGAAAGAAGAGAGTGTGTGGTGTCTTGGTCAGTGGCCATGCAATTCTCCAATTCTAATGTAATGCATTGTTCATGTGCCCAAACATGAAGAAGTTGACTTCTTAGGTTCAAGTTGACAGCATGGTCGTAAATCCAATCTTGACCCAAGACAAGTGGCTCTGTGAGGTCCTCATCATGACACACTAGCATTTTGACTTTTATTGGAACATCTTGAAGGTAGATGGGAAGTTCCACCTCGCCCAAACAGGGGGTTTCCACGCCTCCTAAACCTATGAGATAGGCTTCTATGGGCTTGATGTTCAATTGCAGGTCTTGGCAGTATGAAAGTCTAACTGCACTAGTTGCTGCTCCTGAGTCAACCAATGCTCTCACAGTCCTTACGCTCTTTCCTTTTCCCACTTCTATGGTCACAAAGGGACGTCGGTCAATTATTTGAGAAGTAGTTATGCCCGATTTTTGGCACATGTCCATGTGATATTTTGGAGCTTTTGTGTTGACATCTAGGCCTAGCCGCCGTAGCTTATTTCTTCTGATGCGCTCTCTAGCCTCTGCTTGTGCTTCTTCTCTAACCCTTAACTCCTCTTCTTTTCGCTTCTTAGCAGTGTTGAGTCTCATGAGCATTTCCTTTGTAAGAGGTTCTTGATATAACTTGACTCGGCATCCACTAATATAGTTTGGTAGGATATCACCTTCTAAAGTGGCCAATTGAACTGCACCGCTAGTGGAGAGTCTATTAATGATCATGGGTCCATATCCTCGTTTCTCCAATTTGCGGGCATGTTGCTTTAGCGTATTAACCAGCACTAGATCTCCTTCCTTCAATCCTTTATCCTTTACATGGGCATCAAAGTATGCCTTTTGCCTTTTCTTTGCAGCATAAATGCCTGCTGCTGCACGTAGCCTCGTCTCACCTAAGCGTTCTAGATCAAAGATCCTGGAAGATAACTCATGTCCATTCCACTCATGCTCCTGTGCTACTTTCAAGGCTGGGATTAGGAAGTCCAATGGCAGCTCTTTGCCAGATCACATGTCGATCTTGGTAAGAATCTCAGCAAACTTGACATCAATGTGAGAAGTGTGGCAATCAAGAACTGGAGAATAACCATTCCCAATTTGTCAAGGAGGATTCATGATAATAACCTGAGATGTGAAGTTTGCTACCGCTTTGGCAAGATCTTTTTTTTTTTTTTTTTTTTTTGGAATCTGAAGCTACAAAACCATGCTTTAAATCCTTGACAGCTACGTTTTTCACGTTGAAGCCCATATTATCACCAGGAAGATCCTCTTGAAGCGCCTCATGATGCATCTCAACCGACTTCACCTTAGTTGTGAGGCCAGTCGGAGCAAAGGTTACAACCATTCTAGGCTTGAGGATCCCAGTCTCCACAGACCAACGGGCATAGTCCCAATACCATTGATCTTGCAAACATCTTGCAATGGCAGCCATAGAAGTTTGTCAGATGACCTCTTTGGTTCCTGAATCATATCGAGGGCCTCAAGCAAAGTAGGTCCCATGTAGAAATCCAAGTTGGATGAGCGATCAATCATGTTGTCTCCTTCAAATCCAGAAATAGGCACAAATGGAATCTTATTAAGATTATATCCAACTTTCTTCATATATGATGAAACTTCCTTCATGATTTCATCATAGCGAGCCTTCGAATACTTAGGAGTAAGTGCATCCACCTTATTGCAACAGCATATCATTTGTTTCACACCAAACGTAAAGGCAAGCTGTTAGCTCTAAAAATGGTTGGTTTTTATGCACTAATGTGGTTCTATTTGGCAGGAAAATACGTTTGATTTCAGGTGCTTGAAGAATGAATGTGATGATTGATGAGAAGCATGTGGAGATATTGATTGCAGGGATGTGGAGAAAAGGGATTGAGCATGGAGGAGCCTCCTAAGAACATAGAGAATATTGATGTGCAAGGGAAATTAGAAACGGCTTTGTTTCAGGGGGGGTGTTTTCTTATCAAACATCAAATACAATCGCTTGACCGATTTCCGAAAATTGATCTTCGACACATTGTTGGAAAAAATTCAGAGATATGGAGAAATGTGATCAGGGCCGCATGCCAAACTGCACTTAACACATTTTTGTGTGTGGGGGTAAGGGCCTTATCAAAAAGGAGAGGAGCAAAAGGCATCTCACGCTTTTTCTCCCTCTCGTTTTTTGCACGAACAGAGTAAGGGGGGGGGGGGTCTTTTTTTCTTCTGGAGCTAGCTAATATTTTCATGTCTCTTGAGTGGTCGATAGCAGGGAAAGTCGTATACATCTGCAGTCCATCTTAGGGGCTGCGCAGGAAAGGGAAATCTTAATCAAATTGCAGAAAGAGTGCTGTGCTAGGTGCTACTCAGGCTTCTTCTTTCCATCAAAAATATCGAAGTCCTTTGTTTTTGTTGAATGATTTGAGCAATTAACGGGTGAGGCATTTTGTATCGTCGTTTAGAGCGAAGAATGGACTTCGGTGTATGTAACATGGATGAGGCGTTTTGTATCGTCGCTTAGAGCGAAGAATGCGTTTCCGTGTATGTTATCTAACATGGAGGTTTTATTTCTGAAGTTGCTTGCGTTTGGCTAGGAAGATTCGTGTTGAAAAGAGATGAAAACAGAGATTGCGAGGCAACTTGAAGGAAGAAGCCACACAGATGCATGAAAGTGTTGTTCAGGAGGCTCGCTTGTAGTTTTGCGATCTGACAGATATCTGGGAATGCAATTGTTCTACTCTAGTTGTTTTTTTTTTCCTTTTTGAGGAGCACTAAAAGCTGGAAATAGGAAGGAAGCTGAAAACCTGAAACGAGGAGAAGAAGCAAAGGCAATTCAACTGTGAAAAGCTCTTACCAATATCGAAATCCATCTAGAGGAATCATCCCATTCTTACCTGCAGCTGATGGGATTCGCCTTATCCTCACATCAAAGCTCATACTTTCATGTCATAGGTGTCCGATCCCAAATGTTGCCCTTACAAATAGATCCTTTCATGGTTCGGATGCAGCTGAGGTGGATGCTCCCCGTGTTGGAATAGTTGCCAAGCCCAGTGCGGAATTCGTAGCTTATATATGGGCAACATGGCTATATAAGGGAATTGTTGTTGCCTTGGCATTGAGTTATCCAGAGGCATAACTTCTGCATGTGCTTACTGATGCAGAGATTTCACTGGTTTTTGCGACACCAGATCATGAATCATGGCTATTAGAAGCTTCCCAAAAACCATCTTCTCAATTCTGCCTTTTGCCTCCATTGAAGATATTTGATGCTGCTAATTAGCGTGACACTGATGTGAAAGATCAATTGATTGGCCTATCTGATATTGAAGGAACTCCCGATTTCATTGTCTACATGAATGGTACTGAAATCTGAAGGTGATTTCTTTTTGCACAAATTTCCATATGTCATGTTCTCTGTGTTTTACGTAAGTTTATTGTATTTGTTATTGAAAGAATCTTCAATGTGAGAAATTGATGAAATCAGAACCTGAAATTCTTTGTAAAAAATTGATATATGAATGATTGATTAAGCTTCCCTGTATGAATGTTCACTTATGCATAAATGAAGGAGGGCATAAATGAACGAGGCCTGATTTCAGCGCTAAGTTTCGGAGAGTTCTGGCTTTCAGGTTTGAGATTTTATTTATTTGGCAGATTTGAGTTACTATGTTGCTAACAAGTTTGAGGGTCGAAGAATAATTGGAACAAGAATGTTTTATTTGTCTCACTTAGGTAATCTTGGATGAGTTCAACTCATGCTGCCATGTTAAGCGAAGTCTGTTTTTCTTTTGGCAGAGATTGTGATAATCAATTCTCTACTTTATGTTAACATGCCATACCGTCAATTATATTGTATAAAATGTATAAAAAAAAAAAGATCATTTAAGCATGTGTGTTTGAGTGCATGCATGGGTGAAAGGTATGTGGGTATATGAGAGAATGTGGGTTGGGATCTTGAGAGTAAGTGTGAAATAGCATGCAAAGAAGTTTATGAGAGTGAGTGAGGAAAAGGGAGCTTGAGTGTGTGGGTGGCAAAAGGACAGAGGACCGTGCAAATAATAAAGTGTGGAAAAAAGGGCCCTTTGCTTTTGCATCGAGACCAAAAGTCTTTCCCAAATCTAAGTAAAGTAGAACCCCGAGACTAGGGCATCCTTGGATGAAACTTTAGGATTGAAATTCGTGTGAGATTACCATCCAAAAAGATTCGGATCTATTGGGGATCATCAAGTGGTGGTAACTACGCACATTCAGTGCTTTCGAGGCGAAAAGAACCTATTAGGAAAAAAAAAAACCGAGCAAATCCAATTACATATGGGCATTTTTCCTTGGGTTTAGAACTAAACATTTTGGTGCGTTTGCCGGGAAACATATGAGCTAGTGCATAGCCATAGGAAGAATCCATTGCGAGATAATTACGGGCTCTAAGTAATCCAATTGGATCGATTCCGAGGGATTTGAACAAAATAAAACCTCGTATAATCATTTTTGCCTTGGGCTCAAGACCAAAACATTTTGGTGCGTTTGCCGGGAATCGGCTTAGCACATCTCATAGAGATTGCTACGAGTTTGCTTGGTGCCCCAATCGTGTGGCACAGCCAAGTCGATCCCAGATCTTCTTTGACCTTCTTTAGAGAAATGGCCCAACAAAAGCAAGCATGTGGTTTTGAGAAGGCCAACATGAGGCAAATGAATTCTGGACGAAATAGGAGATGCATATATTCTCATTCGACCATGAGAGATCATGCGAACCGAGGGTGGCGATTTGGCCCGATATCAAATTATGTGAGATGCTGGTGTTGCGAGCAGATTGGGCATATAGCCAAATATTGCCCTCGTGTATGCATCCCGTTGGATTTTGTCCCCACATGTGAGGACTGTGGGAAAAAGAGACTATGCGAGCACATGTGTGGCTCAAAAGAGGTGATTGACCTAAAGGTCGCAACGAATGAACCAGATAGGTGCTTATCCTCCTTGTATGTGGAAGTTGACAAGGGTGGAGTTACTTCGTCAACGGACACTGCGAGAGCAAGTGAAAGCAAGGACACTGGATCTCATGATCGAGACTTGGTAGAACTTGTGAAGAGCTTGGAATGTCAAGTCAATTGGTTGCATGTGGAGCGAGATAATGAGAGGATCAAAATAGAGAAATTAGAGGAAAATCAAGTGAAAATGGCCGAGGTCCTAGGAACTTGGGAAAAGCAAGTACGAATGTTGAAAAATGAAAACAAGGAGTGGAAAAGAGTAAACAAAAGCTGGAGGCAAGATCTTGTGAAGCCCGAGAGTGAAAACGTGGTCTGGGACTTGAGATCCGGCTTGATGGTAGCCGACTACTTTGGAGTTGCGATCGAAGAAGAGCTCTCAAGAGACGAGGATGACCTAATGAGGAGAGTCGAATGAATGGATCATGAAATTGAGAAGGTACAAAGCATAATCCGTCGATACAGTGACCAAGCGGGTAAGGCATGTGAGGAGTTCCACCTGGAGTTAGAAAGAATGAAAAGTGCCCAAGCAGAGAGCGATGAGAAAATGAGATGTGTAGAGAAAGAGAATGCAAGGCTGAGTAGCAAGCTCGGTAGGTGGATGAATCGGAAAGATGACGAGACGCGAGGACAGGTGGAGGATCCGAGAGCGAGGAAAACGGAGGAAGAGCTGAAAGCGGTGTTGGATAAGTTGGATGCGTTCGGAGCAGAGTTAGAAAGGATGAAGAATGAATTATCAAAGAAGGTAGATGATCTGGATGTAGAAAATATGAATAGGATTTGGGAGGAAAGATCGATTAGAGAGGAAGTTGAGAAGTTGACTCTTCGAGTTGAGAAGAGGGAGGATATTCCCCTCAAATCTGAAAAAGGGATGAGAGAGGATAAAGAGATGGAGCAAATATGGAATCGGTTCCGAGGCATCGATTGTGACCTGTTCCAATATCATAGTGATATTGAGTACAACAAGCAAGGATTAAGGGACTTAGCAGCGAGGCTTGATTCATTGAGGGGCACAACGGGTAATGGTAGTTTCCCAAGTCATTTACCAGATCATGTGGAATCTCTGCGAGGCAGAGGATGGAGATGAAAAAGAAAAAGATGATATGATGGATGCCGGTGAGGACGGCTTGAGTTTGATTAGGGTTTGCTTTGCGGATTGCGAGTCAAAGATGTGAGGACGGGTGGACCAAGTGTGTTGTACACTTAGGAACTAAAGTGACACTTTTTGAGGTTTCAGGTCGACAAGGTGGTTAGTATGTGCGGGTTTTGCGAGGACGGGTTGACCATGGCATTAGTGGCTGGATTTTGGCTTGAGTGGCAGCAGAGAGGAGATATGTCTCATTGGGATGTCCACGAGGGGATATATGTGTGTGTGTCGTGATTGGTTGGGTTGGGAAAAAGTCCTTTCTTTTGTCTCCTGATTCTCGAGATGCGGGAATGAAAAGAAAATGAGAAAAATATATGTTTGTGTATGTGTGAGTGTGGCTACGCGCCTATGTGGGCCGATAGGTGGGTGGACCCACTTTGGCCAGGTGGTCAAAGCCACGAACCGATGTCGGTTTTGCATAGGGCTAGCTGTCTGTGTGTCGCGCGCTTCGTTGGGTTGGTAGATGGGTGGAATAAACTCGATCGGGTGGTCGAGTCCACGAGTCGCATCCAGCTTCGGCGTAGGCCAGCAAGTGTGAGTAAATATGTGAAAAAAAAAATGATGAAAAAAAAAAGAAAAAATGTGGAAAAAATGAATTAGAAGAATTCCTCGCTCGAGGGGGGACATAAGAGAGGTGAGAGAGCATGATGCTCGGATGGGAATATATGTGTTTGTGTTCTGGGGATTTGGGTTATGTGTGGGCTCCCGATGAAACATGTCAAATTGAAGCTTAAGCTTTTCTAGGGTTTTGGCTGCAATATGTTTGTGGAAGACTTGGATTCGAAGGATCCAAGCGTGCTAGTTTCTTTGTTCGTCTGCGAACTCTTAGGAAGTGTTCAATTTGGCTCTTAGGTGGTATGGAAACTTGAGAAGTCCTGAATCGCGTTGATGATGATTGGTCTTGTCGAGGTGACCCGACGTTAGACTTGAGTGGTCCTTATCGTGTATCCATCAAGTTAGAGTGGTGTGGTGGTGACCTAGCATATGATCTAGTCGACGGGCAAGAAAAACAGAGAGATAGACAGGAAGGCAAGTGGGAATAGGAAACCCTAGGTTGAAGAGGCATGAAAAATAAACAGGAGGACTCGATTGGAAACGGAAGAAGAATTGGGGGGAGGTGGCAGTATAGCCTCGAAGGTAGGAAAAATGAAATTCAAGGATGGTACTTGCTTACATATATAAGCTGTGTGTAGAAAGTGTGTTGAGCATGCATGTGGAATAAAGATGTGTGACGTGTTGAATGAGTAGTCGAGAAGAGTGACGAGAGCGAATGTGGACATGTCTTCTGCTTGCATGTATGTATGTTGTGTGTGACGAGAATGCATGTGTGATGCGGGATCGTGATGTGTGTTGAGTATATATGTGTGATATGGATGATTGATATGGATGTTTCTCATTTTGGTAGTAGATGTGGTGTTTGATGAAAAATGATCTAATATGTTTGATGAGTTTGTAGACAGGTAGACATGGCGGTGAAGATGCGAGAAGATGGACAAAGATGGTAAGTGAAATGATTGGATTTTGGTACTGACCAACAATTGTATGAGGGTGATTGCAGGTGCTACATTGAGGAAGAAGAGAATAGGCATGCAAGGTAAAGATTTGTATTTGATTGAGTGATGAGCACATGTTGGATGATTTGAGCGCAGGAACAATTTGGCTCGTCGAGGATGACTTCGCAATTAAGAAGAGGGGAGTATGTTAGCTCCGAAAATGGTTGGTTTTTATGCACTAATGTGGTTCTATTTGGCAGGAAAATACGTTTGATTTCAGGTGCTTGAAGAATGAATGTGATGATTGATGAGAAGCATGTGGAGATATTGATTGCAGGGATGTGGAGAAAAGGGATTGAGCATGGAGGAGCCTCCTAAGAACATAGGGAATATTGATGTGCAAAGGAAATTAGAAACGGCTTTGTTTCAGGGGGGATGTTTTCTTATCAAACATCAAATACAATCGCTTGACCTATTTCCGAAAATTGATCTTCGACACATTGTTGGAAAAAATTCAGAGATATGGAGAAATGTGATCAGGGCCGCATGCCAAACTGCACTTAACACATTTTTGTGTGTGGGGATAAGGGCCTTATCAAAAAGGAGAGGAGCAAAAGGCATCTCACGCTTTTTCTCCCTCTCGTTTTTTGCACGAACAGAGTAAGGGGGGGGGGGTCTTTTTTTCTTCTGGAGCTAGCTAATATTTTCATGTCTCTTGAGTGGTCGATAGCAGGGAAAGTCGTATACATCTGCAGTCCATCTTAGGGGCTGCGCAGGAAAGGGAAATCTTAATCAAATTGCAGAAAGAGTGCTGTGCTAGGTGCTACTCAGGCTTCTTCTTTCCATCAAAAATATCGAAGTCCTTTGTTTTTGTTGAACGATTTGAGCAGTTAACGGGTGAGGCATTTTGTATCGTCGTTTAGAGCGAAGAATGGATTTCGGTGTATGTAACATGTATGAGGCGTTTTGTATCGTCGCTTAGAGCGAAGAATGCGTTTTCGTGTATGCTCTCTAACATGGAGGTTTTCTTTCTGAAGTTGCTTGCGTTTGGCTAGGAAGATTCGTGTTGAAAAGAGATGAAAACAGAGATTGCGAGGCAACTTGAAGGAAGAAGCCACACAGATGCATGAAAGTGTTGTTCAGGAGGCTCGCTTGTAGTTTTGCGATCTGACAGATATCTGGGAATGCAACTGTTCTACTCTAGTTTTTTTTTTTCCTTTTTGAGGAGCACTAAAAGCTGGAAATAGGAAGGAAGCTGAAAACCTGAAACGAGGAGAAGAAGCAAAGGCAATTCAACTGTGAAAAGCTCTTACCAATATCGAAATCCATCTAGAGGAATCATCCCATTCTTACCTGCAGCGGATGGGATTCGCCTTATCCTCACATCAAAGCTCATACTTTCATGTCATAGGTGTCTGATCCCAAATGTTGCCCTTACAAATAGATCCTTTCATGGTTCGGATGCAGTTGAGGTGGATGCTCCCCGTGTTGGAATAGTTGCCAAGCCCAGTGCGGAATTCGTAGCTTATATATGGGCAACATGGCTATATAAGGGAATTGTTGTTGCCTTGGCATTGAGTTATCCAGAGGCATAACTTCTGCATGTGCTTACTGATGCAGAGATTTCACTGGTTTTTGCGACACCAGATCATGAATCATGGCTATTAGAAGCTTCCCAAAAACCATCTTCTCAATTCTGCCTTTTGCCTCCAGTGAAGATATTTGATGCTGCTAATTAGTGTGACACTGATGTGAAAGATCAATTGATTGGCCTATCTGATATTGAAGGAACTCCCGATTTCATTGTCTACATGAATGGTACTGAAATCTGAAGGTGATTTCTTTTTGCACAAATTTCCATATGTCATGTTCTCTGTGTTTTACGTAAGTTTATTGTATTTGTTATTGAAAGAATCTTCAATGTGAGAAATTGATGAAATCAGAACCTGAAATTCTTTGTAAAAAATTGATATATGAATGATTGATTAAGCTTCCCTGTATGAATGTTCACTTATGCATAAATGAAGGAGGGCATAAATGAACGAGGCCTGATTTCAGCGCTAAGTTTCGGAGAGTTCTGGCTTTCAGGTTTGAGATTTTATTTATTTGGCAGATTTGAGTTACTATGTTGCTAACAAGTTTGAGGGTCGAAGAATAATTGGAACAAGAATGTTTTATTTGTCTCACTTAGGTAATCTTGGATGAGTTCAACTCATGCTGCCATGTTAAGCGAAGTCTGTTTTTCTTTTGGCAGAGATTGTGATAATCAATTCTCTACTTTATGTTAACATGCCATACGGTCAATTATATTGTATAAAATGTATAAAAAAAAAAAAGATCATTTAAGCATGTGTGTTTGAGTGCATGCATGGGTGAAAGGTATGTGGGTATATGAGAGAATGTGGGTTGGGATCTTGAGAGTAAGTGTGAAATAGCATGCAAAGAAGTTTATGAGAGTGAGTGAGGAAAAGGGAGCTTGAGTGTGTGGGTGGCAAAGGGACAGAGGACCGTGCAAATAATAAAGTGTGGAAAAAAGGGCCCTTTGCTTTTGCATCGAGACCAAAAGTCTTTCCCAAATCTAAGTAAAGTAGAACCCC
Organism: Ceratopteris richardii; assembly: GCA_020310875.1. Lineage (NCBI taxonomy): Eukaryota > Viridiplantae > Streptophyta > Polypodiopsida > Polypodiales > Pteridaceae > Ceratopteris > Ceratopteris richardii. The sequence goes on from CM035443.1 coordinate 47,905,883, forward strand.
GAGACTAGGGCATCCTTGGATGAAACTTTAGGATTGAAATTCGTGGGATCTACTGGGGATCATCAAGTGGTGGTAACTACGCACATTCAGTGCTTTCGAGGCGAAAAGAACCTATTAGGAAAAAAAAAAAAAAAAAAACCGAGCAAATCCAATTACATATGGGCATTTTTCCTTGGGTTTAGAACTAAACATTTTGGTGCGTTTGCCGGGAAACATATGAGCTAGTGCATAGACATAGGAAGAATCCATTGCGAGATAATTACGGGCTCTAAGTAATCCAATTGGATCGATTCCAAGGGATTTGAACAAAATAAAACCTCGTATAATCATTTTTGCCTTGGGCTCAAGACCAAAACACAAGCAATGCATGTTCTCTAGTCTGTACGTCCTTGGAGATACCTGCTTCAAAACCTCCAGTAGTGGAATCAATGATCACAACCACACAATCAGCCTACGAAGTGCCAACAATCATGTCCTTGATAAAATCACGATGTCCAGGAGCATCTATCACAGTACAATAGTACTTGGTAGTTTCAAACTTTCAAAGTGCAATGTTGACTGTAATCCCTCGCTCCCGCTCTGCTTTAAGCTTGTCAAGAACTCGAGGATACTTGAATAACTGCTTTTCAAATTTTTCACTCACTCTTTTGTCAATGCCGCCAAGCCTATAGATGTGGTGTCTAGTGGTAGTCGATTTCCCAGAGTCGACATGCCCAATCACCTTGCCCATGTTGGATCAACTCACTGCGAATGCATGAAGAGGATGGGAACTCTTCCATCTGCAGCAAGTTCATGCAAGCCATTAAGGTCAAGAGTTCACCCCTCTCCGTTGCCGTAATTGCTCAACAAGCATTAGTAAACTCTAACGCTTCTCTTAATCTTTCTTCATCCTTCAGTAGAGACAAATCCTTTGCAAGTTGACTTAGAATGCCAGCAACAAAGGCATCTCCAGCACCTGTCGTATCAATTGTTTCAACTTTCACTCCTGGTACTCTGCCATGGAATTCCTTTGTGTAATATCTGCAACCAGTTTGCCCCTCTGTGACTAAAAGCACCTTAAGGTTTGGATGCATCAGCTTCATAGCAGATTCGTGACTGTATGGATCTCCTCCTTGTGTAAGAAATTCATTTTCTTCTTCACTAATTTTGATAATGTCTGCCTCATTCCATATACTCAACATGCCCTCACGAGCTGCTTCTGTTGATGACCATAATGGAAGCCTAAGGTTGGGATCATATGAAAGAAGTGCTCCTGCCCCTTTTTGCAATTTTCATTGCTGATAAATGGGCAGTTTTGCACGGATTTGTTATTAGGCTAATGGACCCATAGTGGAAAATCTTGGACTTCTTGATAAGGTCAACATTAAGTTCACTCTCTTGTAATAGCATATTTGCACTTGGATTCCTGAAGAGCATGAATTCACGTTCACCATCTGACTGAAGAGTTACGAACGCTAATGTTGTACATGCTCCCTTGTCAAATAGAATTCCTCCATCATGAACATTGTTCTTTTTCAATATATCAGCAAGCATGTAGCCAAATTCATCATCACCAAGCTTGCCTATAAAAGCTAATTTTCCACCTAGCCGAGCTATGCCAACAGCAACATTTGCAGGTGCACCTCCTGGAGCTTTCTTAAAAGCTGAAGCATCAGCCAGAGATAGCCCAACAAGTGTTGGAACAAAGTCTATAAGCATCTCTCCAAAACAAATGACAAGGGATTGATCCTCTGGTGTTGCACCATTTTCTGAGGTTGATGCTCTAATAAGAACTTGGGATTTTGGGCGCTTCTGAATACTCTTCAAGGCATATAGAGAATACCCACCTTTGATTGCAGAGAAGTTGATGTTGTAGGAATAAGATTTTCTATTCATAAACTTCAGAGAGAACCCACCGTTGTTGCCCTTAATTGGAGAATTAAAATCCCCAGCTGAGAAACGTGAGGTATGTGGGGAACTCCCACATGATACTCGTAATTCAGAGCTTGTTCTCTCTCTCTCTGTCTCTCTCTCTCTCTCTCTCTCTCTCTCTCTCTCTCTCTCTCTCTCTCTCTCTCTCTCTCTCTCTCTCTCCCCTTCTTTAGCTCTTGCCATAGAGAGCGAGTTCCCCCTCTACAGGAGGGAGAACCCTGCCCGCGTCCTTCCAAAAACTCCCCCCCCCCCCCCCCCCCCCCCCCGTCCTCCTTTTTTTTTCTAAGTGGAACCATAAACTTCCCCTTTTACCCTCTGACACATGCCGACGTCAGGGGGTAATGGGGAAGTACCTTCCCTTTTTTCACTTTTTTTTTTCTTAAGATTTTTTTCCTTTTTTTCTCCACCAAAAAACAATAAGGGCAGATCTTCCTTAAGACATTGTGAATCCACAATCGCCTGAAAGTCGAGGTTCTCAGAGGGTGCAAATGGGCTTCGGTCACAATTTTAATCCAGAATAAGTGCTCCATGATCCTCTTTTTTCATGGCATACGTGAGGGTAACAAAGCATATGTTCATATACCCAAGAATCATAGACAAAAGTTGGACCATAAGTCAAAGAAATGCATTTTCCTTGGATATGGTTGAGAAGGACAATTTGGATATCGCTTATGGGATTCTGAAACACGGACAGTGATCAGAAGTAGTGATGTCATTTTAAATGATTCTAAGATGAATAAATAACCCATTAAGGAGGTTGAAGTGAGAAGGGTGATGCTTGAGGATACTAGTCCTCCGATTAGCATGCATAAAAATGTTGTACATAGGGATGTTCAAGAGAATGTCCATTCAAATCAATCTACACATGTTCCTGTTTAGCAACCATTGAGACGTTTTGCACATGTCTCACATCCACCTGATAGATATGTTCCGGGTTTAGATTTTGTTATGCTAACAGATGCCGGTGAGCCTTCTTGCTACAAAGAGGCTATGCAGATAGAGGATCATGTCAAGTGAGAGCGTGCCATGAAGAGTGAGTTGGATTCTATTCACAAGAATGGTACTTGGGATAGTAACTTTGCCAAAGGGCAGGAAAGCTTTACCATGTAAATGGGTATTTAAGCTAAAATTCACATCAGATAGTGCTTTTTCAAAGTATAAATCGCGACTCCTTGCAAAGGCTTTTAAGCAACAACATGGTGTTGATTTCGAGGAAATCTTCTCTTCAGTGGTCAAGATGACTACCCTGCACATGTTGCTTGGATTCATTGCAATGGAGGACTTAGAGCTAGTCCAAATGGATGTGAAAACTGCTTCTTGCATGGAGATCTTACAGATGAGATCTATATGGAACAACCAGAGGGTTATGTAGTTCCTGGCAAGGAAAGTCTAGTTTGTAAGCTTAAGAAGAGCTTGTATGGACTTAAACAGTCCCCTAGACAATGGTACAAAAAGTTTGATGCTTTTATGAAATCTCAAGGCTATTCTCAAAGCAATGAGGATCATTGTCTCTACACAAAGAGATGCTCAGATGGCAACTTGATATGCTTGATACTTTATGTCGATGACATGTTGATTGCTGGGAAGTCCTCTTATGATTTGTCAGTTCTCAAAAAGAAGTTGAGTCAGACATTTGATATGAAGGATTTGGGGGATGCCATATTCTTGGAATGTGCATTACTCGTGATAGGAGTAAAAGATGCATATACTTGTCTCAAAGTGAATACATATCCAAAGTACTTCACCGGTTCAATATGCAAGGTGGAAAGGCACTGATCTTACAGATGAGATCTATATGGAACAACCAGAGGGTTATGTAGTTCCCGACAAGGAAAGTCTAGTTTCTAAGCTCAAGAAGAGCTTGTATGGACTTAAACAGTCCCCTAGACAATGGTACCAAAAGTTTGATGCTTTTATGAAGTCTCAAGGCTATTCTTGAAGCAATGAGGATCATTGTCTCTACACTAAGAGATGCTCAGATGGTAGCTTGATACGTTTGATACTTTATGTCGATGATATGTTGATTGCTGGGAAGTCCTCTTATGACTTGAGAATTCTCAAAAAGAAGTTGAGTCAGACATTTGATATGAAGGATTTGGGAGATGCCAAACATATTCTTGGCATGTGCATTACTTGTGATAGGAGTAAAAGATGGATATACTTGTCTCAAAGTGAGTACATATCCAAAGTACTTCACATTGACATTCTCTTCAGCATCCCTATGTGCAGAATTGTTATGCATGCTAGCTGGAGGACTAGTATCCTCAAACACCACTCTTCTCACTTCAACCTCCTTAATGGGCTCTTTATGCATCTTAGACTCATTGAAAATGGCATCACTACTTATGATCATTGACCGTGTTTCAAGATCCCATAAGCGATATCCAAATTCTCCTTCTCGACCATATCCAAGAAAAATGCATTTCTTTGACTTATAGTCCAACTTTTGTCTAAGATTCTTGGGTATATGAACATAGGCTTCACACCCAAAAACTCGAAGATGATCATAATATTTTGGTTCCCTATCCATAACTCTTGTGCCACTTTCGGACCTTTGGCAGTACTAGGTGGAAGGTTAATCACATGAATTGCAGTCAATACTACTTCTGCCCAAAAGCCTTGTGAGAGGTTTGCATTCATCCTTTCACCTACACCATTCTGTATTGGGGTATAGGGAGCTTTAAACTCTCTACAAATCCCTCTAGACTGACAAAAAAGGTTGAATTCATATGAGGTATACTCACCACCATTATCTGAACACTAAGCCTTAAGCTTAGTTCCCTTTTCAGTCTCAACTAAAGCAAGCCATTTTCTGAAACTAGGGAAAACCTCATCCTTCGATTTGATAGGATATACCCAGACTTTTCTAGTAGCATCATCTATGAAAGTGACAAAGTAAAGAGAACCACCTAAGCACCTAGTGGGCATAGGACCACACACGTCTGTATGAACGAGATCTAAAGGCTGAATTGAAGAGTCAATGTGCATTCTATGCACATTTTTTGTCTACTTTCCATATTGACAATGCTCACAAAACGAAAAATCAGAGAAAGATAACACAGGTAAGTAGCCAAAACGAGAAAGATTTTTCATTCCACTATGCTATATATGGCCCAAACAACCATGCCAAATACAAGCCATAGGTTGTTCAGTAACGGCTAACAAGTGTTCTTTCTGTGATACAAATAAAGGATAAAGTGAGCCAACTTTGCTTCCTTTTGCAATAACCATATTGCCCTTTGATATGCAAAAGGATTGAGCATAGAAGACCACCTTGTAACCAAGGTCATCAAGTTGACCAATTGACATCAAAGTGCATGATAACTGAGGTACATGGTGACACATATCAATTTTTCATTTCTCTGACATGTATAGTGGGCATGCCGGTATATGTGAGGGATACTTCATTGAGTTGTATTAGATTTATCTATCGAGAGTGATGGCACATCTCTTCTTGCCAGCTCACTCATTCGTGGACATTAGATTTTTCATTATGTACTGATCTTTATATATTTCGCTTGTTGTATTCTTGTTTTAGGTCATTTCTTGTACATTCCTTTTATGTAATAAAAGATGAAGAAGATAATTCTTCCTTATCTCCTTCCTCATAACATGGTATCAAAGCAAGTGTGGCTTTAGAGAGCTCGTGGAGAAGGCCGATAGTGAAGAGTATGGGAGAAGGCATGGAGAAAGTGCGATTCACAAACGACCTCAGATTGCTACAAAATTTGGCATGAAGGTAGAATACCTCAAAATATTTTCAGGAGTTATCCCTTTAGGATCACTTGTTTTTGTCAGATCAGAGTTTCAAAGCCATCTTGAACTCAGTTTTGAGTCCCCAAGCTGGGGCCCATAGAAAAACCAAGTCATTTTGCAGAACTGTAACTTTCCTTGTGTTCGGCAACACTTATATATTCCAGATCCAAAATTTCAGGCCATTTCGTGTATTGTTGATACACGAAAACTATGTTTTTTTGAGATCGAACTATCACGTCATAGTGTGACAGTGTTCAAGCAGAAGTGCTACTTGTAGTGTTTTGTAGCGTTGTGAATTGCTGCAAAAATGGCAAACGCACATGGAATGAGTCAGCTTATGACCGATAAGCTGGACAAGAACAACTTTCATGCTTGGAGATAAAGAATGATGGATTTCCTTATGGGAAAAGGCTACTGGAAGTACATCGAAGGAGAGAACGAAAATGCTCCACAGTTACTAGAGAGGAATTAGACTGCGGACACATTAATGGCATATGAGGAATGGAATCAAGGAGCACAAAAGGTAATGTATTGGCTATCTATTAGCATACAAGATAGCATGATTGGGCACATACAGCATGCTAATACTCCAAAAGATGCTAGAACAGTTTGATCACGTTGTATGAGACCAATACAAAGGCACGGAAATTGCAACTCAAGAATGAGCTACATAGAAGAAGGGCATGTCGGTAAGTGACTACACCCTGAAAATAAAAAGCATATGTGAGTCACTTGCATCTATTGGCGTGAATTTAGATGATAATGATAAGGTGGAAGTGTGCCTTTGTGGTTTAGGAGCTACATATAAGCAATTCATAACTTCTATACAGACTAGAGAAAATATTCCAAATTTTGTTGATTTGGTATCCATGCTAATTATTGAAGAAAAGAATCTTGGTGAGGATTCAAACTCCCAAGGAAAGCCCAGTTCTGAGCAGGTATTCTACTCTGGCAAAGGAAGGGGTAGAGGTAGAGGTTTCGAAAGTGGAAGAGAGGGAAAAAAGTGCCCCGACAATCCTAGTATGTTCAGACACATCACTACCTAAATATATCAACAAATCCCCATGGAAGTGATGCGATGAACAAGGAGTTGGCACTCATGTATAAGGAAGTGCCAAGCTATGTGGAATCAATCCACAAAAGGACGTAAGCCCAAAGCTTTGCGAAAAGCTTCAAACTTCTCCCTGGGTAGAGCCTTTGTGAAAAGGTCTGCAATGTTCTCCTATGTGGGCACATATGCCAAACTGATCTCTCCAACAGAGAACCTCTCCCTAACAAAATGATAGTGCACCTCAATGTGCTTCATGTGAGCATGGAACACAAGGTCCCTCACAATTGCCAATGCGCTTTGACTGTCAATGAATATGGTTGTGGCATCAGACTAACCAACACCCAAATCAGCCATATGGTGTCTAAGCCACGCACACTCAACAATCACTATGAAAGCTTCCCTATACTTAGCCTCACAACTAGAAGTGGCCACAGTAGGATGCTTCTTACTCAACCAAGATATGCACGAGCTACCAAGCATGAAGCAAAAACCATTGGTGGACACACGAGTGTCATAGCAACTAGCCCAGTCAGAGTCAGAAAAAGCATGTGAATCTGCTCGTAGTGATCCCCCCTTGGGATAAAACAATCCAAGGAGTCAGGTACCACTCAAGTAGCAAAAGATGCACTTAATGGCCTCCCAATGCTTGACACCTTGGCAATGCATAAACCTGCTCATCTCTAAGAGAACAAACTGAATATCTGGCCGAGTAATGCATATGTAAATCAAGCATCCAATAGCCTGGTGATAGAGAACAGCATCGAATGCATACCCAACATCATGAAGACTCAAATGCTCTCAGTTGGATTGTTCTCAAAACCATGTGCAATCAGATAGGCATGTATCTTTTCATATCAAGAACATGGTGCTTGCTTCAAACCATATCATGCCTTTTTCAACCTGCACACTTGGTTTTCGTACCCTTTCTACACAAAGCCACGGGGCTGAAAAACATGCACTTCTTAATGCAAGTAACCATTCAGAAATGAAGTTATAATGTCCCACTGATGTACATTCCAACCATGATGAGCTGCAAGTGCACAGATGCTATGAATAGTAGTCATTTGGCATGTAGGAGCAAATGTCTCATCAAAATCAATGCCTCTTTCCTGAGCACAACCCTTTGCAACAAACCTAGCCTTATACCTCTCAACTGTTCCATCAGGCTTATGCTTTAGCTTGTGTACCCACTTAGTGCCGATGGGCTTCTTGCCATGAGGCAAGTCAAATAAAGACTAGGTACCATTTTTCATGATAGCATCATATTTTGATTGCATAAAAGCCATGCAATTTTCTGAATTTTGTGCTTCATCAAATGAAACGGGCTCATTCTCATCACAAGACTAGAGCCAGTCATAGCATAGCAACCTGATGCAAAAGAAGCACTATGAGAACCTAAACAAGTACAATATGACAGAGGTGCATCTAATTTTCTATCATGCAAAGTTTGCACCATCCATTTTAGGATAGCTTTTGCCTCCTCAATATCAGCTCTCTCATCAAGAAGTGCATCATATAAATCTGCATCAAAAATGGAATGATCTGCATCATCACATGAAACATGTAAAGGTTCAGAAATTGCCTCATTTGGACCAACACTAGATTGTCCACCTATAAAAAGAGGAAGTAAAGTGTCATACATATCTCTGGAGCTAATTGATGTCTCCTTAGTACATGAAAGAAATGGTTGAACAACATCTTCCACAAAAACAACATCACCCAACAAAAATGCATTTCATTGCTTTATCATCTAATTTCCTATGTTGTTGTTCAAGCACTAATGCATATGCCAAACAACTAAAAACATGCAGATGAGCAGCAACTGGCTTGCGACCATGCGAAGCCTCATATGGAGTGATAGATTGTAGTGCTTTAGTGGGACACGTGTTAAGTACATATGTTGCACACATAATAGCCTCAAGCCAGAAACACACAGATGAGCAACAGATGGCTTGTGACCATTCCAAGCCTCATATGGAATGGTAGACTGTAGTGCGTTAGTGGGACACCTATTAAGTACATATGCTACACACATAAAAACCTCAAGCCAGAAACTATATGGTAAAGCCTGACTCTTGACCATACACCTCGCCATCTCCATGAGTGACCTGTTCTTCCTAGCATAAATAAAGCATCCGACAATGCAAAAGAACTACCATGAGTAGTAGTCAGAATGATCTTACCAACTCCCATAACAAGATAAGAGGATTTTTTGGCGCATGTGAGAGTATTCCCTATAGGGGTAGGCTCTAGTGAAGTGAAGAAACTGCATTATGAGGTAATATGTTTGGTTGCCCCACTATCCAAGTACCAAACATCTGAGTCTACTATAGACATAAACTATTCATGAGAAGATGGTTCATAATTGCAAACAATGGTATATGCCTATTCTTCATTCTGCACAAGATTAACATACTCTGTTTTGGGTGTGGAGGCCTTTACAACAACCATTCAAGCCTCTTTCTTCTTTGCCTCTTTTGCAGCCAATTTTGGATAGCTCTTTATGACATGATCATTTCCTTTACAACATTTGCAAAACAATTTCTACTTTTTTGTTTTCATCTCGTCTCTGTCATCTTTCTTTGATTGTGTAGAATTAGTAGATTTCTGCTTATTGATGTTGAACCATTAGTGGGTAGGAGAAATCACTGACCCACTTTGGTCAGTGTCATGTGGAGCTCCTTTCCACTTAGGGGGACAATCCAATAGGCTACCAACACGGGTTCAAGCACTATGGCATAGATAAGGCTCTCTGTAGCAGGATGTACCGTAGCAGCTTCCCACTGTAGAAGGCAAAAACATGCAAGATGACGCGGGGTCAAAAGGCCATCCCTATCTTAAATAATACATATCAATTAAACTCCTATATGATACAAGGGTCGTCACATCATCCCTCTCTATTTCCCATTGTGTGTCCTTTGAAACTTTAACTCAACCATGAAGGTCAATGCATATGCAAAGGGCATATGTTCCTCTCTCTTCTCATCCAAGGTATATGTAAAGAAGATGATAAGGCATTTGGATTCCTTTCATCATCAATAGAAAAGTTGAAGCAAAACTCTGATATGAATCTGGAAGACCATTCAAAACAGTCTGCACAAGTGAACTGTCTGACAAGATTTCATCAGCAAAAATCAACTACTCCAAATCTTTGATCTTTGTCAAAAACTTGTCCATGGAATCTCCTTCATTCATGTGCTCACTCTCCAACAATTTTTGGAGGTAAGCAACATGAGCCTCATTCCTTTTCGTGGTATAAAATAGTTAGTGTATCCTTTGTTGTTTTGCAGGAGCGAATATTTCATTCCTTGTAGAAAAACTTTTTCTACACCTTAGGCTGCAAAATTATTCATCAAATACATTTTCCCACATTATGGATTTCCTAAAGTAATGTTATCTGATCGTGATGTTCATTTCTGCAATCATTTTTGGGTTGCCTTATTTCAGCATTTTGGTTCTAAAATAGATTTTAGCTCTGCATTTCATCCCGAAAGTAATGGGCAAAGTGAGGCTACAAACAATACTATTCTTGATTTATTGTGTTGTTATTCATTAGACAGTACCACTAAGTAGGATGAAAAGTTTCCATTGTGTCAATTTGCTTACAATAACACCACACATGCCACTACTAGACGTGCACCCTTTGAAAATTTTTATGGTAAAAAACTTCCCACTCCCATGTCACTCACCCAAACTGATATTCCAATCGCCAATTCTATTGCTCAAGTGCACATTTCTACACTTCACGATGTTCACAAGCACATTAGGAAAAGTCAAGAATGTTATACACATAGCTTGATGTCAATTGGTCAATTTGATGACCTTGGTTATAAGGTGGTTTTCTATGCTCAATCCTTTTGCATATCAAAGGGCAAACAAAAGGAAGCAAAGTTGGCTGACTTTATCCTTTATTTGTATCATAAAAAGAAAACTTGTTAATTGTTACTGAATAGCCTATGGCTTGATTTGGCATGGCCATTTGGGCCACATATCTCGAAGTGGAATGGAAAATATTTCTCGTTCTCACTACTCAAATGTCTTATCTTTCTCTAATTTTTCATTTTGCGAGCATTATCGATATGGAAAACAAACTAGGAATGTGCATAAAATGCACATTGACTCTTCAATTTAGCCTTTAGATCTCATTCATATAGTTGTGTGTGGTCCTATGCCCACAAGGTCATTAGATGTTTTTCTTTACTTTGTCACTTTCATAGATGATGCTATTAGAAAAGTCTGGGTATATCCTATCAAATCAAAGGATGAGGTATCTCTTACCTATAGAAAATGGCTTGCTTCAGTTGAGACTAAAACAAGAACTAAGCCCAAAGCTTTATGTTCAGATAATGGGGGTGAGTATACCTCACATGAATTCATTCTTTTCTGTCGGTCTAGAGGAATTCGTAGAGAGTTTATAGCTGCTTAAACCCCAGTACAAAATGCTGTAGCTAAAAGGATGAATAGAACTATTCAAGATAGAGTAGTTTCTATTCTACATCATGCAAACCTTTCACAAGGCTTTTGGGTAGAAGCAGCATTGACTGTAGTTCATGTAATTACCCTTTCACCTAGTATTGCCAAAGGTCTGAAAGTGGCACAATGAGTTATGGACAGTGTAAGGCCGCTGGATTGGCATCATGTAATTTATATTTTCCTATACCGCACGTACCGAAAGGTCGTAGCGAAGTGTTGTACCCTTTTGATCAATCAATGAAGAGACATTATGGTGGCTCTCCAGTAGAGAAGAGACGGGATCGCCAGACTGTCTGTGTGGGCGATTTGCGACCCTGCGGAGACATTGTAGTGCAGATTTTCGTAATTCTGAGTATTGACACTTTACCTTGTTGAATTACATTAATTTCTGATTAACACAGTAATGTTTGTTGGCAATAATAAGTCTGTGCGACGATAATTATTACTCTCTGCGTTACATACTATGAAAAGCCTAACCAGAATATGAACAGTAATACTGTGTAGAAGACATTATACTGGATACTAACGTACTGCTTGTTTGATAAGTTGACTGGGAAAATAAGATACAGGGCCTCTGAATTATCAGACCCTATCATCCCCAAGAACCCGAAAAGAGATTAAAAGTGGACTTGACGGTAGTCTGCACTTTTAACACTTGCGCCGTCTGTGGGAAGATGGCAATTGATTAAGAAGTCAGTAAAGGTAGAGCAGCACGTAAGGCAAGCGGTACAGAGGTGATATATGCCGGTTACTCGGTCCGACGAGTCTTATCCGAAGTATAGAAGAGACCAGCACCCCTGGGCAGTTCCAAATCTATTAGGGACACCCTCAAGCGGTAGAAGCGTAGGCCATTTAAGCCCAGTTGTCGAAGGATCAGATCCAGTTAGCAGTGATTCCGGTACCAGTTCGGTGACACATGAGGACTTTCGGGTAGATTTTGGTGTGATTCTGGTGCATTCTGAAGAGGGTACAGTAACTTCTGAGTGTACAGAGACGCAGTGCGCAGTTGGTTTGACACCATCTGGTCGGAATTCGAACCTTTCCAGTGATAACGTGGTGGTACCAAGTGAGACTATTTCCGGTGAAAAGACAACTTGGTGCGGTGAAAGTTCGACAAGCTCCGGTGGTAGTTCGGTGCAACTTAGTGGGAGTCTGAAGTTTTTCGGTGATACTGCAGTACTACCTGGTGGATCCTTGTTACGCTCACCATTGTTCGGGGCAAGTTTGCCTACTCTTGATACTGAAGCTGAGGACAGACTATTTGATTTGGAGATACGTAAGAGATTCAACGCTATTTTCGAGCCGGAAGGTGAGCAGTTTGATAATACAGATTTCGAAGGACAAGGCACACCCCCTCAAAACTTAGGAAATAGCAGCGGTACTAATATTAGCACCATGAGTGGTCAACAACAGCAACAACAACAGCAACAGCAACAGCAACAGCCACATCCAATCATCCCACCTCGCCCAGTTCCAACAGGGGTGACTTACACAAAGTTCGGTGGATTTTCGGGTGACGATCCTGATGCACATGTGTGCACGTTTGAGATTAGTTATGCAGTATTAAACCACCCACCTGACCCGGCGTACAAGGCCATCGTATTTCAGGCTACATTGGTCAATGAAGCAGCGAGGTGGCTAACAGAGTATGATATCAACCATTTCGCTAACTATGATGATGTGAGAGACACGTTTTTACAGAGGTTCAGGTTAAAGAAGAATCCTGCCGAAATCTTCGACTATTTGCAGAACAATCGGCAGAAGCTGCACCAGACTGTTCAGGAATATGCAACATTATTTAGAACCCACTTATGACAATTGCCTCTGGCACATGCTAATCTACCGGATGATGTTATAACCCAGTGCTTCATTAACGGGCTGACCCCACAGTTAAGACAAATCATGATCATCCGCTATGTGGATGCTATGACACTAGATGTTGTTATTGCGATGGCCCTGCAACTAGAGCATAAAGTTGGAGGATTCACCGAAGACTTGGAGTGGCTGAAAGCCAGTAAAAACGTCATAGATGATCCGGCTAAACAGATGTATTGTACCAAGTGCAAAAACCCAGGGCACACCAGTGCTACATGTGCCCTTAACCAGATGTATTGTGCCATCTGCAACACAATCGGACACTCAACAGAAAATTATGCGTATAATGCCAAGGTGCAGGGGCGAGAAGCTGTAAATGCCATCATACTGGAACCAGGTCAGCCAGCAACCCATTACATGCCATCACAAATGCGAAACAATCAGTCGCAAGGATATCGGAATTATAGGGGTCAGCGGAACACCAATTTTAATTCAAATCGTTGGCAGGCGGGTACATCAGCGGACGGTACTTCTCTGCCACCAGCTCGATGCCATTTTTGCAGCGAGATTGGCCACATTCATAGGTTTTGCAAGGATGCCGCAGAGTACGATAAAAGGAAGAACGAGCGACAAAATCCAATGACCAACATGGTCTATATTTCACCAGTTGAATCACAAGCAGTAGTGGTTCAGACTAGTTCGGGTAAGCAGTTGCAACCTGCCACTGAGGTGTTCGAGCCTGGTATCCGTGAGCAGCAGCGAATGTACACAAAGGCTAGTCAATGGACAACTAAAGAGCCAACTATATTTCCTGATCCAATTCTGGTAACACAGGTTCCCCTGCCTAAGGCAAGAGTGAATGAACAAACTACTGCCCCAGCAACAGTAGAATCATCATCAGAATCGGTGAGAAGTATGATCCAAACAGATCAGGTATGGGATATCCTATCTAAGGCTTCAATTACACTCCCGGTGGGACAGTTGCTCGCCTTAGTGCCAGGAGTCAGGCAGCAATTCCAACAACAGGTTAGTCCCAGATCTTCCTGTACTCCGACGACTGCCACAATACAACCGGAAGTTGATTCTACGGTGGATCATTCAGTTCCATTGATCACTGTCTGGCATAAAAATCACAAGATTACTCAAGTGCTAATTGATGGCGGTTCAAGTGTGAATATAGCAATGGCAGCACTCTGCAAGCAATTGGGTTGGACCCAAATCGAGCCCGTACAATTTTTTGTAAGAATGGCAGATCAATCCTGAGTCCATCCGGTGGGACTAGTACAGAATATTCCGATTACCTTGCAGGGTACCACCTTCAAAATGACTTTTGTAGTCTTAGAACTACTAGAATCCAGCCTCGACTACAATCTACTTTTTGGTCGGCCATGGTTGAAACAAGCCAAAGTTGTCCAGGATTGGTCAGCGTAGGAGTTGACTTTCAAAGATAACCACACGGAAATATGTAGTTAAACTGGATGCCATCCAGCCTTGCGAGCTTCATGTAAGACCATATGTAGCGGAGCCAATCCACATGTTGGAAGGCTTATCTGACGATGAAGAAGAGGCGTTTCTGAAGAACAATAAAGATCTGATCTCCTTAGGTACTATCGATCTCCAATCAGTAGCGGACAAGTGGAGTCTGGCAGTGTGTACGGTTGTCCCAGTGACTGGAGATGTAGACGCAAATGATAGTGTTGCTATGGATGGAGCCACCCTACATCAAATTTTCCCGTCATCTGACAATTTGGTGAAACCTCGACAATTTTATGTCCTGGAAGATCAGTTAGTAACATATAATTTGGGTGATGAGGTTAATACGCGACCCGTTAAGATTAAGGCAAGATTGGTAGAGACATTTCAAGATGATTTGATATGACTCCTGCGTGAGTTCTCCGATGTTTTTGCTTGGGACTATCGAGATATGAAAGGTCTTGGTCCGCGGATCTATCAACATCGGGTAGTGCTCAAACTAGAAGCGAAGCCAATCAAACAGTCCAGTTACCGAATGAACCCCAATTATGCAGCACAGGTCAAAGCAGAACTTGATCGGTTACTGAAGGTGGGATTCATCATACCAATCGAGCATGTTGAATGGATATCTCCAATCATGATTGTTCCGAAGAAAAATAAACAGCTACGCATCTGTGTTGATTACCGGAAAGTGAATGCTGCTACTGTACTGGATCCATTTCCTCTCCCCTTTCTGGACACAATGCTCGACCGGGTGGCAGGGCACGAGATGTATTCATTTTTGGATGGTTACAGTGGTTATAACCAGGTGAGGATGGCAGAACAGGACATACCTAAAACAGCCTTTATCACAAACTGGGGTGTTTATGCTTGTACGGTAATGTGGTTTGGGTTAAGGAATGCTCCAAGTACGTTTCAACGATGTATGCAAGAAGTCTTTCCACCCTACCTGACTACTTTTATGCAAGTATATTTGGATGACTTTTCCTTATTTGGTAAGATTGCGGCGCACCTGTATCATTTACGGTGCTGCTTTGAAAAATATCGTGAATATCGATTATGCTTGAGTCCGACAAAGTCAGTTTTTGCGGTATCTTGTGGTAAACTACTCGGACATATTATCTCTGCATAAGGAATACAAGTTGATCCGGATAAAGTTGCAGCCGTGTTGGAGGCTCCAGTCCCCACAACATCGAAAGAAGTTATGCGTTTCCTGGGCCAGATCCAGTGGCATGGCAGACATTTACGGTGGTTATCTCATTTAGCAACACCACTTAATCAACTCATGACTAATACTCCACGGCAGTACGAATGGACTCCAGAGTGCCAAAATGCATTTGATCGTTTAAAGGTGTTATTGACGCAGGCCCCCATTTCGCAACCACCTGATTGGGACCGTCCGTTCCATGTCTTTGTGGATGCATCGGGCATAGCTATTGGCAGCGTTCTAATGCAACAAATTGACAAATGGTTTCGGCTTGTATATTATGCAAATCGCCGATCAGCCCCTGCTGAAAGGAACTATTCAGTGACCGAACGAGAATGTCTCAGGTTGGTGTACTCTATGAAGAAATTCCGACATTATTTGTTGGGCCGAAAATTCACCTTTCACATGGATCATGCCGCACTTGTGTATTTGGTCCGGCAGCAACATTTAGGTGGTCGCTTGGCTCGATGGGTTTTATTATTATAGGAATTCGACTATGAAGTTATTCATCGACCCGGCACAACACATGCATTGGCGGATTTTCTATCTCGGTTAGATTCCGGTGAAGCTTCGGTGGGGGTTGATGACACTACACCGGCAATTTACGCTACTGAGTCAATTGTGGAAGAATCTACAGAACCTCTTGTGCCCCCTACCTCCTACGATACGTTACTGACTTTTCTAACTAACGGTTGTCTTCCTCCCCATACTCCTCCTGCTTTGCGGCAGAAATTTGCAGTTTACAGTCATAGATTTTGCTTGATTGTAGGTCAACTGTACTACATGGATCATACTGGTGTTTTACTTCACTGTATCCCACCACATGAATCAGAATCGGTTATTGCTATGGCTCATTCATTACCCTCGGGTGGACATTACGCAGCTGATCTGACTCACCGTAAAATTCTGCAAAGTGGGCTCTGGTGGCCTACAATGTACAAAGATGTGACCCAGTTTGTGCAGCAGTGTGATACCTGTCAACTGTCTGGACAGCCATTACAACGACACTTCTTTCCTCTGCAACCTGTCTTACCTTTGGAACCCTTTCAGAAGTGGGGGCTCGATTTTATTGGACCAATATCACCACCAGCAACCCTTAGCAACAATTGATATATACTGACTTGTACGGATTATGCCACCAGGTGGGCAGAAGCTTGGGCTTTACGGTCCGCCATAGCTGTTTCGATGGCAAAATGCCTGATGAAAGACGTCTTCCCGTGTTATGGACTACCTCTGGAAATAGTGACAGACCAAGGAACACATTTTGCCAACAATTTAATGCAAGTACTGACTCACACCTTTCAAATTCTGCATAAATTCAGTTCACCATACTATCCGCGTGCTAATGGTTTGGCTGAAAGCACCAATAAGATACTGTTGAATATGCTCCACAAGTTGATCTTAGAATCTCCAGAATGATGGGACCAATTACTACCCACGGTTTTATGGGCATACCGAACTACATACAAAGTGGCAATCATAATGACCCCATTCAAGCTTGCTTATGGGTTGGAAGCAATCGTGCCGATGGAGGTAGTAGTGCCAAGCCTACGCGTGGCCCTAACTCAGAAATTGCTGCCCAAAGACTTTTTGCCATTTCGGTTGGAAGCACTCCGAGCCTTGGATGGACATCGCTGGGAAAGTTTGCTAGTTCTTCAAGAAGTTCAGTTGCGGCAAGCCCGTACCCATGATCGTTTCCTCAAAACTCCTGTGTTTATGGTGGGCCAGCTTGTGTTATTTTATAATGCTAAAGCAAATCGTTCTGTTGGAAAATTTAAATTACGGTGGTTTGGACCTTACCGGATTAGTGAGCAAGTGGGACCAGCTACTTTTTGGTTGACTACCTTGACCGGAGTTTCCCTTCCCAAAGTGATTAATGGTTCAAAGTTACACCCATATCACCAACCGCCTGATCACCGCTGACGTGTTCCTCGTTTTTCTGCGTGTTACTTATTTTCTTTTTATTTCCATATTTTGGCTGAATATAGACCGTAAGTCTCCTCGTTTTGATATCTAACTATGATTAATTGCCGCCCTATGTTATTGTGTCTGCTCATGCATGCACGCCGTACTTATGATGGTTATCATTTCTCTATTGCATGATGATTAGGGTTTTCGATCGCCTCATGTTCCCGTGTGTCTACTTAATCTTGTTCTTTTTACTGATAATCACTATTGTGTCTGCGTGTTTCTGCGTTCTTTGTTTTCTGTGTTCTTGTGCTTTAGCATGCGCATCATGGAAGCACTAGCCAATGTCGCTACATTCCGTGAAGGACTCACTCCTGAAGTGAGTGAGTTTTTGCGTATCTGTGGTCTTTTAAGCTTTGCTGAATTGCCTTGGCATTCAGTGGAGTGTCAACCATTTTATGCGCAGATTATTTTCGTTATCGCTGCCACACCTGCTACGGAGCAGAGTTTGCATATCCTCTGTTTACCGTCACGAGTTGTGATCACTTTGGCTTTGTTTGCCGATGCCTTCCAACTTCCTCGGGATGGATTGGAGAATGGTCCTCTACTTCCTGTAGCCACCATGACCGCGTTATTCCCACGACACTCATCTAATGAGTACGCCATTCTGTGTCGACCTGATCCGGAGCATACCGTATTACAATTCTTAGTTGCTATACTGAATTTGCAAAAACGTACCTACAGGAATATGTTCATATACTCAAGAATCTTGCACAAAAGTTGGAACATAAGTCAAAGAAATGCATTTTTCTTGGATATGGTCGAGAAGGACAATTTGGATATCGCTTATGGGATCTTGAAACACGATCAATAATCAGAAGTAGTGATGTCATTTTCAATGAGTGTAAGATGCATAAACAACCCATTAAGGAGATTGAAGTGATAAGAGTGGTGTTTGAGGATACTAGTCCTCTAGTTATCATGCATAAGAATGTTGCACATAGGGATCTTCAAGAGAATGTTTGATCACATCAGTATGCAAATGTTCTTGTTCAGCAACCATTGAGATGGTTTGCACATGTCTCACATCCGCCTGATAGATATGTTCTAGGTTTAAATTTTGTTATGCTAACAGATGTTGGTGAGCCTTCTTACTATAAAGAGGCCATGCAAACAAAGGATCATGTCAAGTGGGAGCGTTCCATGAAGAGTGAGTTGGATTCTATGCACAAGAATGGTACTTGCAATTTAGTACCTTTGCCAAAGGGAAGGAAAGGTTTACCATGTAAATGGGTATATAAGCTGAAATTCATATCAGGTAGTGCTTCTACAAATTATAAAACATGACTTGTTGCAAAGGGTTTTAAGCAACAACATGGTGTTGATTTCGAGGAAATCTTCTCTCGAATGGTCAAGATGACTTCCCTTCAAATGTTGCTTGGATTCATTGCAATGGAGGACTTAGGACTAGTCCAAATGGATGTGAAAACTTCTTTCTTGCATGGAGATCTTACAGATGATATCTATATGGAACAACCAGAGGGGTTATGTAGTTCTCGACAAAGAAAATCTAGTTTGTAAGCTAAACAAGAGCTTATATGGACTCAACAATCCCCTAGAAAATGGTACCAAACTTTTGATTCTTTTATGAAGTCTCGGTGCTATTCTTGAAGCAATGAGGATCATTGTCTCTAGACAAAGAGATGCTCATATGGAAGTGTGATATGCTTGATATTTTATGTCGATGATATGTTGATTGCTGGCAAGTCCTCTTATGACTTATCAATTCTCAAAAAGAAGTTGAGTCAGACATTTGATATGAAGGATTTGGGGGATGCCAAACATATTCTTGGCATGCACATTGCTCATGATATGAGTAAAAGATGCATATACTTGTCTCAAAGTAAGTACATATCCAGAGTACTTCAGAGGTTCAATATGCAGGGTGGAAAGGCATTGAGTACACCTTTACCCACATATGTGAAATTGAGCAAGGATGATTGCCCCAAATCAGATGAGGAAAAGGAATTCATGACCAAAATTCCTTATCAGTCTACTGTTGGTAGTTTCATGTATGTTATGGTAGCTACGAGACTAGACATTGCATTTGCAGAGGGAGTTATGAGTAGATATATGTCTAATCCTTGCAAGCAACATTGGGAAGTGGTCAAGATGATTTTGAGATATCTAAGTTGTACTAAGGACAAGTGTATATGCTTAGGTAGAGGGAAAGCACCCATTATTGGTTACAAAGATTCTAACTACGTTGGTTGTGTAGACAATCATAGGTCTACAACAGGGTACATTTTTCATTTTGCTGGAGGTGCTATCCCTTGTAGATCTTGTCTTCAAGAATGTCGGTTATTTCCACTACAGAAGCAGAGTATGTTGCAACAAGTGAGGCATGTAAGGAAGCATTATGGCTTTCTCATCTTTCTTGTGATATGGGTTTACCTTAGCATGTACCTTGTTTGCTCAGTCATAGTTAGAGTACCATTGCATTGGCTAAGAATCTGGTCTATCATGCAAAGACCAAGTACATTGAGGTGCGGTATCACTTCATTTGAGACTACCTAGCTACTTAGCACATTAGTCTTGAGAAGGTTCATACCCGAGATAATGCTTCAGATGCTTTGATTAAAGCTCTACCATAGGATAGCTTTTGACATTGTTGTCACTTGATGGGAGTTACTTGATTCATGATCTTACACAATTACTTGTATTTGTGTAACATGCCCATAAGGTGGGACATATAGTTTGTATACTTACACTCAAGTATTCTTTATCATTCTTTATTTTTCTCCCATAGTCACTTTGGCCGTATTGGCCTTTAGTGGGAGATTTTTACTGTTAGCATCCATGTGAAAGGCCAAATGGTTGCTGGCCACTTTTGTATATGTTCTCTAATAAAACATATAGTGTTCTAGTCAGCCACAAACTCTAAGTTCGACTGCATTTGTACGACCTAAGACATCTATGTTAAGGTATGTGTACTGTGTGTTTTCTATGTATTCTACAATCCGTGTGCGGCGTCGGAGTTCGGGTTTCTACAGCAAAGTATAAATGGGGAGATCTCGAGAAGGAGAGTCTACCATCGTGCATCAACATAGAGATACTTCACCTTTGGTAATATTGGTTTGATATCTATACCATCAATCAAACAATACAAGCCTTTATCTTGCAAGTATGATGTGATTCTAAACTACCATACTCGACAATTGTTCTTATCAAGCTTTTTTGTTTGTGCATGTTGATCACCCATTGTGTAAATACTAAACTTCCTCCTTTAACCCTCCTTCTAGATATATTTGATGAGAAGAAGTATAAGATTTACCTTTCTAATGAACCTTATGCACCTTTCTTTGCTTGGATGTTGCTTGAGATGCTTCCTTGCTATCTCCTTCTAACTTCATGTAGTGTTGATGATGAATTTCTGCACGAATTACTTCAAATTATATCAAGGTATCATAACCTTTCTAATATTCAATTCCTTACTCTTATACCAATGTTGGACTTCATTGACTTCCAAAATATAGCTAGAATTAGGTGGAACCCACTAGTATCTAGTTGACCTTTTGGAAAATTTATGTGAAAAAGACTAGATATGCTTGCAAAACTTACTACTCTTTAGTCAATTTGATTTTTCAAAACTCTTTTACACATATACTAGATATAAAGGGCTTTCCAATGAGCTATAGAATACTCAAATAGGATAAATGTAATAAAGTAAGTTTATGATCTAGGGGTCCGACCGGTTCAGACAGATCTGAAATCGTACACCGTTTGGTCATCCGTGTGTATGACCACGAGTTTAGGCTTACTAGGAGGTCTTGTGCTCTTGTGAACAAGTAATCCACTTACCTTAATGGTTAAGTCTCAAAGATGTGGAGGAGGAGGTCTTGGGTTCAATCCCCATGGGGGACATGGGGAGAGTATTTTGCCCAAAGAGATCTAGAGCCTTCTAGAAGCATCCACTTGAGTTAACTCGAGTTAACTCGGACACTTGGCGCACATGGAGTTACATGGCCGACACATGACTGGCTAGTATCCACCTGCCCAAGAAGGCAGTCCCCCGGAGAGAGCTATATATATAGAGGCATTTGGTTGGGAGGAGAGTCATCTCTCTAGCTTGTGGTGGTTGTAATCCTTGTTCTCTTACATTGGTATCATAGCTCTAGGCAAGCTTTCATGGTGACCTTGGTGGTTCATCATCATCATCTTCCCTAATGCATAGTTTTTCATGATCTCCACATGATCTTCATTATTCTTCATTAGTTAGTGGTTCTCTTGAACAAATTTTCGAGTTTCTTTTTCACTATCTACTTGTAATCGATTTGTTTTTGGGGAATCACTTCCATGACCCCGGATTCTTTTGGCAAATCATGATTGTGACCTCGAGTTAGGGAGTGCAAAAGAATTGCAGAATCTTATTCAATGCCAGAAGTGAAGAATACGGGCGTCGAACTCTGATCATTTACGTATAACATGCAATGAATACCACTAGAGTACTACAGTTTCTTTAGCACACAACCAATACAGTCGTATTTTAATCGGGGACTGCACATCTGCCACAATCAAATTATAAGAATGCCCCATATAGAGGGTCGACTGCAAGACTCGAGCCCACGACGACCAATTGCAGTAAGCAATGCACTATCTACCATAGCAGGCTCGATTCATGATACTACGACGCCGTAGTTTTGAACTCAAGAGGTTGACAGGAGATTCCTTTATCCAAGGGAACACAGCGTTCATCTCTTGAAGGTCGTTGATCTTTGAAGATCAGAGATTTAACTGTCGGAGCTTCTATCAATTGTAGCAATCCAGCCTCGCGACGTCACCGAGATAAATCATTTGTGCTATCCAATGATCATCGATGTCGGTCTCCTTATTCCATTAGAACATTATATATCACAAGTTATTGTATAGCTTTATACCAGGAAAAGGAGGGGGGATGGCTGCAGATGGGTCTTGAACCCAGAATCCGCTAATTAAGATATCATGACGCTAATCATCGGCGCTTCGAGGAATTAAATTTATCAGCATAATCTTGCAAATACTCTCAAAATTTTCTGGGATCATTGGAGCAAAAGGTCTAACTCAGGGAGACTCAGAACAGATTCGGACTCAAGACCTGCTATCTCCAAATTTGTTGTAGACCGATCCACCAAACTCGTGCGACGTGCATAAGGTCTGCATTTTTTTATAGACAAATACTGGCAGAAGCTTTGATCTTTGATTATCAAAGCAAAAGAATACCTTCATCATCCGGTGGAGACAGGGATCGATCCGCGTCCTCCGTCATCCATAAGAAGAGCCCAAATCATTATAGTAACAAGCTTTCGATGTTGGGCAATTTGTGCTCTGCAAATTATTTGCAACACCCGAGATAAGAACCTATCTTCTCAGAAGTAGCTGAAGCCGGGAATGGAACCCTCACAACAGGGTTCAATGGCAGATGAACTATCAATTTGTTTAAGAACAATTGATGTTCAAACGCTACAGCCATTCAAAATGGAACTTAGCTAATCAAGGCCATAGTTGCTATGAGCCACGTGCTTACTCTTTTTGAGTTAAGCAAGTAGAAGGACATCAATGGAGTTTGATCTCACGATGAAAGACATTTGATGAAGGACGTGCTTCGAGATTCATGAAGTTAATGAGAATGGGGAATGACTTCTCATATGGATCAGGAGATGGACGAAGCTATGATCAAAGCTAAGTATTTTCTAGTTTCTACTTGACCTTAATGCTTGATTTATCTTGTTTTCATTAATCTACACTTAATCCTAGATGCACATTGAAATAGCCAATATTTCAATCGATTAAGTCTAGATTAGGATAATGAAACAATCCACTTTTCATTCCAAGCATTATTTTGCATTAAGGAAAGTCTTGATTTAAAAAAAAAAAGGATCCTTGTGCATCAAAGAATGTATTTTGGTAGTTTAATTCCAGATTTCCTTTCCATTGAGTAACCTTTTTATTGCACCACAATGATATGCTTTTATATCATAGTGCACTAGGACAAAGGAAAGGATATACATGCATCAAGATCGCATGATATACATTCTTAGTACAAGGAAAAGTCATGCATCAAGTTCATGCATGATTGTTGCATTATTTTTTTGGCATGCAAAGAACATGCATGCATACGCATGTGAGCATATGCATTTGCATGTAGCACATGCATCTACATGATAGAACGGGATGTTGTTTGCAAGTAGATATGATAATGTACTCTCTTCGTATTTAGCTTACTTTATAAAGCTCACCGTTTGACATTAGGGAAGACAGAGGACTAGTTAGTTGCAAAGACATGCTAGTTCTAGTTTGCAGCTCAAGTAATTAGTCGACTCCTTCCCAAGTTGATACTCCGATATCAAAAAACAAATACTTAATGACAATTAAGTATGTTTGATGTCTTACTAGGTATAACTAGGCACTAGGAGAAAGTTAAGTATTAAATTTTCTTGATGACCAAGAAAAATCTAATTAGTTGCACAACTTTTGTGATGTATGATGACTCTAAGTCCCTGATGAACTTAGGGAGTCATGAAGATAAGCTTATAATGATTACTCTAAGTATAGGTGATATTTAGAAAGACATGCGGATATACTTTAGTTGATTAGTTACGTAATTTATGTAACTTCTCAAGCATCCCAATATTGGATGATAACTTCAGCTATATTTCCAAGTTCCATGAGCAATCTTCAATTCCATGGAACTCAACAACCAAATCGATGAACTTAAATACAAACTGAACTTTGAAGTTCAATAGATTTGTGTTTCGTTCATGTTTTGCATCTCTGATAAATGATGCAACTAGCTAAGCAATCATAGAAACATGGAAGAACTCTTTTTAGAGAGTTAAACTTTTGGTTTCATTTAAGCTAATGGAAGCTTCGAAAGAAATCAAAGTAAGCAATCTTTAGGAAATAAGATAAGTTCCTAAGGACTTGAAGCAAGTGAGAACTTTTCAATTAGGAATAGAAAGTTCCAAGAAATGGATCTCCAATCCATGAACTTTTCCTAAAACAAGCTATAAAGTTCACAAGTTATGTGTTCATAGTAGCATTACTATTGGATCAATCATCAATAGATGCTTGGACTTTAAACATAATTTTGATTGATGAAATATGTTGAAAGGACTCTAGTAACATCTAAGATTGACCAATAATAATGAATCTTGTATCAAACTCAAGAATAGGAGTCAATATCACATAAATGAAAGCTCAACTTAAACTTTCATAGTGGCATGGGAAACCATATCCTAAAGGTGATATTTATCTCTAGTTTGATACTCGGGATATGAATACGATTGAGTCAGTAAGATTTCTGGATATTGTTTGAAAGAATCTAGCATTGCAAAAGATTCCATGATGAATCATTTGCTCAAGTTATTTGATTCCCTAGAAGGAATCTCAAGTCTTTGAAGAATAATGTTCTCCCAAGTAGTGAGAAGAGAATTCTTTAAACTCTTTAGTCAGCAAGTAGTTTCCAGTAGCTCCCAAACCATCAGTATTGGTACTTAAGTCTAAATATTGATCTAACCTAAAGGTGTATCAAAGATTCTTAGCTTTGGAATCTGAGGGGTATCAGTGAATGCCTGGAGTTAAGATGGGGAAAGATCTCTAAAAGCCCATGGGTAAGCAAAGAAGCTTTTGATAGTTCAGAAGATCTTAAGGATACAGACTTATTCTTTATTTTAGTCGCAAGATCAACTAGACTTGATCAAATTTGACCATGATTGTCCAAAAATGTGCGATTTGGAGCTACTTTATAGATTGCCCAAGTATTTGCAATAAAATTCCTTTTGGGATTTATTCACTCAAGTTTCATTTATCCAATGGAAGAAAGTGAATAGAGTAAGTTGTTCCAAGTCTAAACAGAGTGAAGGAATTCCAAGAATGTAATCTGCAACTGTGAAGACGGAACTTAAGTCTGTGGAAGGTAAAACATAAACGTTTGCCTATCCTTAAAGGGATTTTGGTACAAATCCAGAAAGCATGAGTGGATGCTTAGACTTATGTAGTAGAGAGATTCTTGTAAAGTCCTAGCCAAGATAGGTACCTAAAGCATCAGTAAGAAAGGAATCTAAAAACAAGAAGTTAACAACTCTTGTCACTACAAATTGGTCAAGAATAAACCAATTGAACTTGAATTTGTGAAAATTCAAGTACTTGGAATACTGATTGAATTTCATTTGAAAACATTAGCAAAGAAGGATGGATGTTCCATCAAAATGTTTTCAAGTTCCTAAAGGATAGCACAAGATCGTGAAACGATCATGTGAAGGGATCAAATCCTAGAATATCAAGTTAGAGCTGGTAATGCCTAAAACTTCAATTGAAGAGATAAGGTACTCTATCAAGATATTTTTAGACTTTAGGATAAGAATCACCCACACATTAATGTGAATATAAAATAGGGTGGTATGGGACGCCAGATTTTATACTCAGATTGATGTAGGAAAGATGGTATGGGACATTAGACCATGGGATGATTATTATCTTTTACTCTCAAAAAAGGATTTTGAAGTTAGATCGGATCTTCAAAAAAATTAAAACTTCCAAGGATAAGTTTTAATTCAAGAAGGATAAAAGTATGATCTCAAGATACTTCAAGATCAAGTTTGTAGGAAGATACGAAGTCAGTAACTTCCAAGGTCTTCTTGAAACACTTCAAGCTAAAGTGTTGATGATTCGGAAGTTTTTGATAAATTTCTGAAAGAGTGAGACTTTGACTTTGAACTGAACCTTTCAAATAAGGATAGGCTGACCAAGTCAAGCTACCAGTTTCTAGTGTAACTTGGTAAATTCAAATTCTTTCACTCAAAGCAATGCATAAGAATTGCATTTCCAGTAAGGAGTCATAAAGAATGAATTAAGGCATGAACTTAGTCTCAAGTGAAGCATCGTTTGGGTAAAAACTCATCAGTAGAACCTCAGTGAGTCGACACACTGATGTTGGATACCACACTAGTATCTTGTGGTTGGATGAGGTTTTAAATTTTCTTGGAATCTTTTTGAGAATCAAGTTTATTCCTCTTAAAAATAGGAAAAATGCTTCAATATCTTGTTGAAAAGATCGTTAAAAAGTTAAAGTCTTGGCTCATCAAGTATTTGACTCATAGCAAGTTTATATCTTAGAAGTTTGAAATAGTCATATAGAGTTTTAGTTATTTCCTTCCGCTTTCCAAAATCTTTTCGAATTGTCTCAGATATGGTATCTGATTCATTTCTCAAAGTCTAGGGTTAGCCCAATGGAACTAAATAACTAAATTAAACATCTTAGATAGATGTTCTGTATGAGAATTTATTCAATCTTCAAAAGATGATAAGTCCAAGATTGACTTATTCATTTAGGTTTGCTTCCACATCCTAGCATAACTCTTATGACTTTCAAGAGTTCATTACGCTCTAGAATCGAGAACTTAGGAATTGTGCATCAGATTGACAATTCCCAAGAACTTTTAGCACAAGTCTTTGAGAAAAGTGTCCTAAGTTGGATAATTTTCAAAATTTGACTTGGTCAAGTTATAGTATGGTTGACTCAACAAAAATGGTAAACTTTCTCCTACAGTCTACATAGGATTTTAAACCCATTAGGACAAAGTAGTCTTGTAATCGGGTGAAAAAAAAAATCAAGTAACTGTTGGATCAAAGTAAACCATTGTACAAACATCTAAGTTAGATGTTTGGGACAACCAAACTTCAAGTTCTCCAAAACAAATTCAAGTGAATCAAGAGTTCTCAAAGTCTTGCAAGGGGTAAGAATCCCACCTTTGTTACTAAGTCCATGCACCAGTCATGCCTAGAAATGGACTAGTAATTTGAATCCACCTAGCTCACATGTTTGTGCCTAGATCGCACATCCAGAAACTGTCAATTAGCTAGGGATGTGTTTAGATCCACCCTTATTAGTCTTTCACTAGTTTGTACTTTGTTCAATTCATCAAAGTGCAAAAATGAGATAGTGTTTTGAATCATTTGGGCAGGGACACCACCACAGAGATGAGACATGTTCTTCCAGTTCTAGAACTGACCATGTTCTTCCAGTTCTAGAACTGACCATGTTCTTCCAGTTTTAGAACATGAGGCTCAGGGGTTGCCTACAGTAGACATATAGCTCTATTTTCGAGGAGGAAAATATTTTCCAAGGGGCGAAGAATGTAATAAAGTAAGTTTATGATCTAGGGGTCCGACTGGTTCAGACAGATCTCAAATCGGACACCGTTTGGTCATCCATGTGTATGACCAAAGATCTCGAGTTTAGACTTACTAGGAGGTCTTGTGTTCTTGTGAACAAGTGATCCACTTAGCTTAGTGGTTAAGTCTCAAGGATGTGAAGGAGGAGGTCTTGGGTTCAATCCGCATGGGGGACATGGGGAGAGTATTTTGCCCAAAGAGATCTGAGCCTTCTAGAAGCATCCACTTGAGTTAACTCGAGTTAACTAGGACACTTGGCGCACATGCAGTTACATGACCGACACATGGCTGGGTAGTATCCACCTGCCCAAGAAGGCAGTCCCCTGGAGAGAGCTATATATAAAGGCATTTGGTTGGGAGGAGATTCATCTCTCTAGCTTATGGTGGTCGTAATCCTTGAGCCTTCTAGAAGCATCCACTTGAGTTAACTCGAGTTAACAAGGACACTTGGCACACATGCAGTTACATGGCGGACACATGGCTGGCTAGTATCCACCTGCCCAAGAAGGCAGTCCCCTGGAGAGAGCTATATATAGAGGCATTTGGTTGGGAGGACATTCATCTCTCTAGCTTGTGGTGGTCGTAATCCTTGTTCTCTTACAATAAACATATTAGGAGTTATGACCTATGCAAATATGCAAGTTTGACCGAGACCTTGAGCTAGAGATGAACCCTATAACACACACTACTTGCAAAGACGACTTCTTTTAGCACATAACTCCAATGAATATGAAATTTTACAAATGATAGTAGAAAAAATAAGCTTTCTACATCAAGCACTTGATTTATATAAGTAATGAAGGAGATACAAGCTCTGCAAGCTCTAGCTACCAAACTAAAGCCACATAGAGATAGACATATGACTCTCTTGGACTTAAAAGAAGTTAACGAGTTCTCCTTGATTATTATTGCATGAAAGACAATCCAAAAACCTTCCTAATATAACTAAGTTCATGGTAGACACTTGGATGGAGGTTTTCCATGACTCAACTACTAAAGTAGGCTAGATATGGTTCGACTTCGAGAAGTAGCAACATTGACCTTCCACTAGTACATCACAACAAACTCCTTGTGCCTCATCCATTTGAGTCATCATGTTCTAGATATCATATGGTACTCTAGCCATGCTTTATCATTTATTTGTTACTCTTGCATTTGGAGGTCTCCCAAAGGTATTTGCATCTTTTGGAACTTGTACCTTAGCCTATACATAAAAACAATGTTCTCAACAACGATCACATTCATCCAGGAATTATCTATACTTCATGAACTTCATCAATGAATTTTCTAGGCATGCATGGTCTTACCCATTGAAAGAAAGGTTGAAGTGTTTCTGTGCTTTAAACAATTCTTGGTTATGGCTGAAAATTTGCTAGCATGTAAAATGGGCACCCTTTGTTCTGATCATGGATGGGGGGGTATATGGGCTTTTGATTTTAATGCATTTTTGGTTTAGTACAGGATAAAGCACCAATGTATAGTGACATATGAGCCTTGGAAAAATGGATTTTCTATAAGGAATTACATGTTTTCCATGGAAATGACAAGGTGTATGGTCGAAAATCAAGTTTTACCACATATCTTATGGCATGAGGCTGTTATGTGTGCACCATATGTACTTAACTAGTGTCCCACCAAAGCATTGGAGTCTATCACTCCATATGAGGCTTGGCATGGTTGCAAGCCATCTGTTTTTCAATAGGGAGTTTTTTTTTGGCATATGCATGAGTGCCTCAAAAACAACCCAAAAAATTGGATGATAAGGCAGTGAAATGTTTTTTAGTTGGGTACAATTTTGAAAGATAAGGTATCATCTATATCATCCATGGAATAAATGCATTCTGGTTAATTGTGATGTTGTTTTCATGGAAGATGCAATTCAGCCCTTAATTTCATGTACCAAGGAGACATCATTAAGTGCAAAGGATGTGTGTGATATTTTGTGACCTCTTTTTATAGGTGGACAATAAAGTATTGGTCCTAGTGATGCAATTTCTCAACCTTTATAGGTTTCAAATGATGATGTAGATCATTCTATTTTTTA
This sequence comes from Ceratopteris richardii, assembly GCA_020310875.1. Taxonomy (NCBI): domain Eukaryota; kingdom Viridiplantae; phylum Streptophyta; class Polypodiopsida; order Polypodiales; family Pteridaceae; genus Ceratopteris; species Ceratopteris richardii. The sequence continues at coordinate 47,935,733 of CM035443.1, forward strand.
TGAAAATTTATACAATGCACTTATTGATGAGAAATCTAACATAGAAGAATAAAAATATGCCCTAAATGGCTTATGAAGACTTTGAGAGATAAAAAAATAGATGCACCTTTGTCATATCATACTCATTAAGGCTCTCATAATGCTTCTGAGCTTGTTTTTTGATGAAGCACAACGAATGGCTACCACAAAGTCAAAAGATGATGCTATTATGAACAATGTGTACTTGGAATTTGTGTGATTTGTACTTCCTTTTGTGGGTTGAGTTCTTTCCACATAGCTTGGCACTTCCTTATACATGAGTGCGAGCTCCTTGTTCACTGTATCACTGCTAGGGGGTTTTGTTAATATATTTTGGTAGTGATGTGTGTGAACACATTTGGGACCATCGAGGCACTTTTTTCCTTCTTTAGGAGGTTTTTCCCCTGGCTTATATATCAACTTATAACCCTGATGGGCCACTTATCTTTGTACATTCACTTGGTAATACAATTGGTGTGGTGTTGTTCTCCAAACTTCTTCTTCTTCCTTGTCTTGTTCATGTTCTTCCACAATCCTCAAACTCCAACAATCTCAACTAACCAAAATCCTTTTAGTTAGTGGATGATACAAAGGATAACGCTAACTTTTAGAATTGTACCAAACAAAATACTATTCACAACCTTTTCATCCAATTTTCATCGTTGTTGCATATGCACTAATGCATATGCCAAACAACCCAAAAACATGTAGATGAGCAAAAAATGGCTTGTGAACATGTCAAGCCTCACACCTATTAAATACATATGCTACACACATAATAGCCTCAAGCTAGAAGCTATGTAAAAGATCAACTTTTTACCATACATCTTGCCATTTCCATGAGAGACCTATTCTTCCTCTTAGCAAATCCATTCTATTGAGGTGTATATGGCACCGTACATTGCCATTAATTTCCATGCTCAACCAAAAGTGTATTAAACTCAAAAGACATATACTTCCTCTCTTAATTAGAATGGAGGGTACCAATTAAAATTTTGTGCAAAGTGTTTAAAACACATAAATACTTAGGACTTTGATACACGTATGCATGCATGGAGAAATGATCTATAAAATTCATTAAGTAAAGGTGATTCCAAAGGAAGGTGTCTATGTGGGACCACATACATAGTATGAACAAGTTGCAAATTTAATTCATCCTTATTGTACAACCTTTGGAAAATAAAGAACACTACATTTTACCCAAGTTTGAACCCTCGCAAAAATGCTTAGAAGATACCTTGAATTTGGGTTTATGTATGAATGTATGTATGGATGTATGTGGGTGTGTATGTGGATGTATGTATGTCTGTGTACACAGGGGGTCCATGTGATGGTGGGGGGAATAAATATTTTAGAGCTTTGTGAGAATTCATGCATGTGATCTCTCTTTAGGGATTGTGTAGGGATCAACTTCAAGACAAGTGAAATCTCTCTTGGAGGCTATGAAGGCACCAAATTCAAGACAAGCTTCTATGTCTCCAAAGAAGTATAAGAATAAAAAAGTCATTTCCACATATGGTCATCGACTCACTCTTTGTAGCTTTGTCTCCTAAAAGAAATTTTCGTGCGCTTCATTCGAAAGAATTTACTTTGACTCTTACCGTTCACAAAAAATAATCACCTTATTCATGTAAAATCCTTTGAATTTGGACACAATGTTCAACAATAGTAAATGAGAGAGTAATTTATTTTCATTCCATCTAGGGATCGATCCATCTTCCAATGTTATATTATTCAGCACATTCTATCATGAATCATTATATAACTTGAGAGATGAATTAGAGTGAATTATAAAAGGATCAATGTTTTCCTTTTTTCTTTTTTGGAAGTTTGGTCACCAACATACTCTTTCCATTAGGGTTGAAACTCAGAAATAACAACACACACCTAGGGATCCCTTCTATCCCCCACTTTTTATGGTTAACATCATACCCATTTGCCGGTCTTGAACCTTGGACCTTTAGTCTAGGGGACAAGGTGTTTATTATCACTACACCATACATCCCATGTTTTAGTAACAATAGAAGAAACATGATAATTTTACCATGCTTTCTCATTTTATTCCTACCATGCTGGTTTGAATTTTCCAAAAACTTAAAGCATTAATGTCAAGAAAGAATAAGGTATCACCAAATGGACCCACCTTCATGAGTTGTTATCCAAATCATAAGAATTTGTTGAATCCCTCAATCTTCATGATCAAATGGATAAAGTTTGACTACCTTTAAAAAAAAAGTTTGGCAGAGCCTACTCTTCCAAACTTTAATTAAAAGAAATTACAGCTGTACAAATGAACGGGTCTAGCACTCATGGGACCCACCGTATCCCACAAAAAATTTTACAAAAAAGATTGATAACCTCTCAATGTTTATACGGATTTGAAATAATGATTAGCATCGTTAAAAAAAGTTTGACTACTTGAGAGAAGTTATTAACGCTTAAATTATTTTTATCCCTTCAGCTGAGTCTTGAATATGCTTGAAGGATTAAAGGAGCTTGAACATCTCTCTACTGCCAAATATTTTACTTTATATTTGAATCCCACTGTAATGGCTAACGGTTTGCAACTCCACCGTCCGTCTGTTGCCGGTGAAGTCTAAGCCGCATTTCAGTTAATCCGCGCGTTTCACCAATGTAAAACGTGAGCTCAGAGGTGGGCTTGCTTGGTATCGCTGTCGTCGACAGCGATCGTCTTAAACTGCGATACACAGCTGTCTTCTCTTTCGGACATAGCTGGGATTTATAGCGGTTCTACGTTGGACAGTAATGATAGGCTCATTCATCACCAGAGCTACTATGTAAGAATATTGCTATCTATTTGTGAATCATGCTTCTTGTGGATTTTTCGCGGGCACATCTTTGCTCATCTTTATCTTCCGTTTTTTGTTTTATATTTGCTTGCGTATTTGGAATTGTCTGTCTCCAATTTCGATGGTTTTTCAAGGCGATCGTCTTTTCAGTTTCTCTTTAATGATTCTTTGTCGAAAATTGACGTTTTTGAGAACAATTTGTATTCTTTCTAAAAGCATAAACAGTCTATAATTCGAACGAAATATATCAATACATTGCAGAATGCTCTTTGGCTATGCCTATCCAGCGTATGAATGCTTTAAGATTGTGGAGAAGAATCGTGCAGATTTTGAGAGGCTCCAATTTTGGTGCAAGTACTGGTAAGATAGATTTCGACAGAGAGCTGTCTTTCCATAAGAAGCTTGCTATTTCTTTTGTTGTTTTTACCGGGTACCGAATCAGCAGTGTAACTTATTTTCTTGTTCACCATCCTCTAGGATGATAATTGCCATTTTGACAATGCTAGAGAGGCTCGGAGATGCCTTTATATCGTGGTATTTCTTTCATCATGTTCATTATTAATCAAACCGTCACAAGTCAAGAAGTTGACGTTTCAGAGATTTAAGTTTTTGATTTAGCTTTTTTGCATTCACATGACTTACTTGTAGTATACACATTTTTGCCACTTTGCAGGCTTCCTATGTACAATGAAGCCAAACTTGCTTTCATCATCTACTTGTGGTATCCAAAGACAGAGGTACGAAATCGATCATTGACACACGTTTGAGAAATGACAGCTGGTTTACATGCACAATGAGTTAATTTAACTGAAAAATGTAAGTGTAGGGGAACAGTAGCACAGCAGCTTTGGGAGACTTGCCTTCCCTTTATATTGTCCTCTGGTTGATTTGTTATTAGATGCAAATAATTGATGTTCAATGTGTATTTTCTACTACGGTAGCATATATTGAAGTGATATGGTACGTTGTGCAATAAGAGCTGGGGATAAGTGTTATTCATGGTTTGCTGTAAGGGTTGCTTTTTTTCTTTGAGATCATTTGCTGTGAGAAAGTGATCATTGCAATTGCATACTACTTGGTTTGGGGCATTACATGTGTGGCACCTACATTATGATGTATTGAGTTTGAAACGCTCAAACATTTGGTAGGAAATTGACCTTCTTCAGCTGAATAATAAATTTCCTGCATTTACGTTTTTGACTATAAATTCATAATTGAGTTTATGTATAAGTTTCCAATGTAAGTCCTTATGCTTATCAATTATTGTCTTCTTGGTTTATATAGCCATTTGTATAACGTTCATAATAAGATAGTGTAGGTAAGCATTCTAGCTTACGGTTACACTTTGAAAATCTTGTCTATTCTCTCTCTATCTCTCACTCATCTATTTTGGAGTATTAAGGTGTGTAAAGGTTCATCCGTTGGAAGATCTTGTAAACCTGTGTAGACTCGATTAAAGTAAAAGTATGTGCTATCTTTGTGCATGATGCCATGATCTCAACAAACTCATGGCAATTATTGTCATGAATACGTAAAGTCTACACTATTTGGACACTCTTTTTCTCAATTTTAACCATTATGCTAGTGGAAGTTCCTTTTGGTTGCTATCTTCATGAATGACTTGAATAGATTCACAACGAGTACTATCCTGAATAGGTGAAATATACACTATGTGGGCTTTTTTCTTTTATCAACCATTGCGCTAGTGTCGATTTCATTTTTGTTCTTCCTCCTCCTTGTGTGGATGATTACATTGAGTGTGATCTGATGAACGACATCTAAACATAAATTATCCTTTTTGGCTTTTTCAAAGCCCTTATTGCTAAGCTTAGGTCCTCTGATCCTTGCTCCTTTGCTGAAGTCTCCTTTGCTGAAGTCTTATTCTTTTTTGGAATGTTTTCATTTGGAATTTAATAGTTTTAGGTGTCTTGAAGTGTCCATGGTGCATCACATTAACCTCAATCTTGATGTCTTCGTCTAATTCTCTAACAAAGCTTCTCATCTCTTGGAATCATCCAACCTCTTTAGCTTAACTATTATCTCATGTTAGTTGGATATGTAAGCGGATAATGGCCTATACCTCTACATAACTATTAGATCCCTCTAGGATTCATCTTGCAAAATAAGACAAGGCACAAACAATACTCATAGGGCAAAAGGGCTGGACATAAGACTCACCTTCCAGCCATAGGGTCCACAATAACACACTCTTGAGCATGGGAGCTTGCAGCCATGCTTGAGAGCCACCATGTCATGAGCCAATGTCCCATACTAGTGCACCCACACTATAGTCTATACATTTGTATTAGTTGCTTTATTCATGAGCTACGAATCCAAACATGCTACAAATGTGAACGATTCACATGTGCCTCAAGGGTCTTATTTATAGGAATCTTATCCATTTGTCCCATTTCACATCTGGCGGAGACATAACTCATGCAATCTACAATTGTATGACCACCTACTTAAAGGCCTTTATATGTGGTCTAAATTGAGCTCATGTTACTCCTACTAGATTCATGCAATGCTCATGTTGAGATTTTCCAAGGCTCTTCATTAACATAATCGATGGATTATTATCCTTTGCATGACCTTTAGTAGGGTGTCTGATGAAGTGGTATCATACATCAATATGTTCAGTGAGTCCATGAAACTCTTAGACAGATGTATGGCACTTTGATTATCACAATGGACGAATGGTTGTATATCCTCATTGCCCAAGTCCTTGCTACATGGAAAGTTTCCTCAACCATATGGCTAAAATATATTCAGCCTTTGTAGTAGACAAACCAACTATCTACTTGAACACCATGACATTGCACCACCAACCATGGTAAATATATATCCACTTGTGGATTTGCGAGTATCCACATCACATATCATATCTGCATGGCAAAATCTCTCTATGTAAAGAGAGACTCTTCCATAGCATAAACATTTTTCCTTTGTACTCTTCAAGTATATGTGTACACACTTTATACAACTTCCCAATGTTTCTTCCCTGGATTTTCCATGTACTTGCTTACAGCTCCCATTGCATATGCAATATCCGGTCTTGTAGCAACCATTGAGTACATAAGTGAGCCACATGTTGAACAAGAGTATCTTCTTCATTTCCTTAGTGGTGGAATCATTTTTCGGATTCTCAGTTTTTCTTAATTTTGCATACATTGGTAGTGGAACTCCAAGAGTTTTACAATTATCCATGTGAAAATTTTATAGTATTGTTTGAAGATACTTTTCTTGTAAGAGGTAAATTATTTTCTACCTTTATCCCTTATGATTTGCATGCCTAAAATATGTTCTTTTGGTCCCAAACGTTTTATTTTCAACTAAGATAGTGCCTTAGTTCTTTTCTTGCTAAAGCATGTCATCCATAGATAACAATAAGATTATTTGGTTGTCATTTATTATTTGTTTTGTGTGCAAGCAGAGGTTAGCTTTAATTCTCTTAAAACCATGTGAGAGCATGAAGGAATCAAACCTTTTGTACCATTGTCTGGGTGCTTACTTTAGCTGATATTAGCTTCCCCTTAGCTTGCACACATATTCCTTCTTGCAAGTCTCCTCGAATCCTTGTGGTTGTTGCATGTAGAGATCTTCCTTTGAATCTCCACGTAAGAAAGCCATTTCTACATCCATTTGATCTAGCTCATTCTCCAATGTGGCTAAGATTGCAAGCAACATTAATGTAGTGGTTATGTTCATGATAGAGGAGAAGACTTCTTGAAAATCTATCCCTTTCGCATATACCATTTGGCTACCAATTATGCCTTATCCTTTGGTTTGCCATACACATTCTTGATCATGAGAACCCATTTATTTGGAATTGCTTTCTTACATTGAGCCTTTAGGTAAAGGTATCAAATTCCAAGTGTAGGGAAGGCTTTCATTTCCTCTTGCATGACAAACTCCCTCAACTTGTGTAATGCTCAAGATTGAACCTCTTTAAAGGTGAGGCTCTTCTAGTCTTGTGATTCTTGTGGAAGTTCCTATTCAATGATCCAAATTTGCTGCTATTTCTCCATCATGTGGGATGTTGAATTTTTCCTTCATTTTGGGTTAAAATTCACTATTTCCAGCTTGCTATCCATCAACATCGTGCTCACTTTTAGCCCTCAACCTTTCATCAAAATACTATTTTGCTTCCCATCTTCATCTGACTCAAATATGATAGGTTCATCTTCATTTTATGCTTCATTTTCAATTATTGTTGGTGGTTGTTCTCCTGTTCACTTGTGTTATCTATTTTTAGTAATTTTGATCAGAGTCAATAACATGGCTATGAAGAGACTTCTTTAATACAGGGTTTCAAAACCTGATATCCCATTTCTCCTTCTCCATAACCCATGAAGATTCCTATGATGGAATTCATATCGAGCTTTGTCGTCCTCTATGATGAAATGTGCCTATATGCATGGAAGCCAAGAACTCGCAATTGGTCATATGAAGGTGGCTTGCTAGACCAAGCTTCATCAAGGATGCCACTATTGACTATCTACAACATCGTTGGGAGACCAATGCAAACATTGACAGGGATTTTAAGTGCCTCCCCTCAAAACTATTGAGGGAGATTAGCAATGGACAACATGCAATGGATTCTCTCACGCAACATGTGATTAAGCCTTTCAGCCATCCCATTGGATGAAGGGTTGTAAGGGGTTGTTACTGCCCTCTTAATATCTGCCTTTGCACAAAAATCATCAAGTTCCTTACGCACATATCCAATGCTATTATTTGTTCATAGTGCCATTAGTTTCTTACGAGTTTGATTGCATACATATGCATACTAATTCTTGAAGACTTGATACACCTTTTTATTTGAGGAGGCAAACACATAACTTCTTAAATGCATGGTCCAACAAATGCATTAAAGTATTGCATACCGTCATAACTCTTTATAGGCAAAGAACAAAGATCAGAGCGTGTTAGCCTCTTGGTCTAACTTTCTTTTTCCTGTTCGATGTAGAGATGCAATATGGAGATTTCACTTGTTTTCCAAGTACACAATCATGGCAGCAAAATTCAAAAGCAAAATGTTTTACATCAACTTTATCGAGGGAAGAAAGTATCTCAACTCCTTTTTGACTCGTGTGTCCTAGCATTTTATGCCATAACGCCATAAGTGGACATATGTATTATACTCCAAGACATTTTGTGCCATACTTCTAAATGTGGACGGATGTCTGGCAACAATTGGCTTTGCAATCAAAAGTGTACCTTTCTTGTTCCCCTTTAGAGTAATCTTTTGTGTGGTTTCTATGTGGATTCTCCAAAAGAAGTATGGCATCTCAAGTTTTTTCTTAAGTGAACCTTGCATATGTGACTCAACATCTATGAAGCCAATGGATCCTTGTATGGTGTTACATGAGACGATGCTCTAGAATCCATAATCCACGTATTTGCTACTACAACTTGTGTAGTGAGAAGTGCTTCAATCGAATCTTGCTTGACTACGAATCTTGCTTGACTACATGTAGATCGGGATCAATGAAGCAAATGCATGTTTCATGAGAGGATGCTCTAGAATCCATAATCCACATGTCTTACCACAACTTGTGTAGTGAGAAGTGCTTCAATAGAATCTTGCTGGACTACATGTAGATCGTGATCAATGCCATTCTAAGGCTCCATGGAAGATTCATCTTCCTTGTCTTCCTTCTTTCCCTCCTTTTTACTTTGCACCTCTTTCTTCTTCTCTTGTTCCCTTTTGAAGTACCTATAGTTTGGCTTGTTATGCTCTATTTTCCTCCAATGATAGCATGTAATATTTGTCTACCTTTGCTTTGTCTTTTAGAAGCATTGGAAGCTTTGAGTATCTAAGAACAAAATTCTTCCTTATTTGTTCTTCTTGAAAGTAAGAGGCTTTGAAGCTTTGTTTGTTGGAAATCAATGTCACATCAGTCCAAAATCCTATCAGGGCAAAAACCCTAATTTTGGTACTTAGTCATTTTTGGCACAAAATTTGGAGATCAGATTTGGGAGAAAACCCTAACCCTAATTTTCTACTGAATTAGGGTTTTTACCTCATTTGATAGCTCTCAGTTTGGAGGTCATAAAAATGTTTTCAGATCATTCATCAGGTGGTCAGAAGTGTGAAAAAGCAAGCTAGAAGCACTTTTTAACGATTAAATTAAAATAAAGCAAAAGCAATTTAAAAAGCAATGAGATTAAAATAAAGCGCTTTTTAGTGAGTTTTTCGCATGGAACTTTAAAACCTATATAAGAGAGCATTGAGGTCACTTTTTAGATCATCCCAACGCAAGCTAATGCTAGCTTAGGCCTCTCTTTGAGGTGGTGGTGCTCTAAGCACTCATGGGGCAGCCATGGTGCACTTTAGGAGCAGCTATGGAGCTATGTTGAGAAGCCGCCGTGGGGTTCTTCTTGTAGAAGAGTGTGCTCACACTCTTGCTCATGGAGAAGACTTACCTTTCAGCAGCTTGGTGGTGTGAATCAGCCATCTACATGATTTTTGAAGATTGTCTTCTACATGAAGATTTTGGAGTACTTCAAAGACATTGGATGGAGTTTAACATAAGATTGCATCTTATGTTAATTATTTAGGTACATATTCTCTTTATGCACACAGGTACTACTTGGAGCTTATGGAGGCAGTGGCATCCATATCTAGAGGAGTCCTATTCGGCATACATGGATACAGTGGCATCCATAAAGGAGAATCAGTGCATGCATGCTACATGCATTCAGATGAGGTGTTAGAGAAGGTGTTTCTATATGAGTAAGAGGATTTCTGTCAGTAACATGTTAGCATTCTATGCTAATTCTGTAAGTATGTGATCTTTCACACATACATCTGATTTAAGGTCTTCCATAGCCTAAATTCAGATTAGGGTTTGCTGAATATCAGTTTCAAACTGATCTTTCCTCTTTCTGTAACTCATATACACTCTTCTACAACCTATCAAGTCATTCATCTCATACATATTCAGATTTCTGTCCCTACGTCTGAATATTCTTGTAAATTCTGTACATACACTCTTCCATCTATTTCTGTTCACATAGAGTGGTTGAGATTTTGACTCCCACATTGTAAATTAACATTTGTATATATGATGGTGTGAGTAAGCAATGGCTTACGTAACACTTTGACATGTTGTCTAATCTCTCTCTATCTTTGTCTCATCATTGTATGATTATGTGTGGTATGTTCATGTTTGTCAATTTTGGAAGATGTTGGAATCTGTGTTGTAGATCCTGGACCTATGGGACCTGTGGAATTAAGTTATGGGCCTATCTAATTTCCAACATTTGGTATCAGAGCTCCCAGGCTCCGAGACTCCCAGGTTCCCAGACTCTCAGGTTTACAACATATGATTTCAGTGCATCTTCTAATATTTGACATATAACATACACACTTAATTTAGGTGAGTAGAGATTTGAGAGTTAGACAATTCAGTCACATGTTTATTCATCAATGTGGAGTATGAAGTTGATGATCTGTTAGCAGGCGAATACTTTTGAAAGAGTATGAAAATACTTTACATAAGTAATGTTTGAAGACCAAGACTTGATAAAAAGAAGGCTACTTCAAATTCAAGGAAAAACAAATGGTTTGGAGAAGATGAAGGAACTTGATCAACATCAAATCACAGGTATTAGTTCCTACTATCAGATTATCATTTGCAGGTCATATCTTAGAAGAGCAGTTATGAAGAGATTTGAAGGATTGAAGAAGTGCTTTCATACACTTTCATTCTTTGAGAAGCATTAGTTACATCAAAACAGGTATCTAGAGGTTGTTCTTGACAGTTTTGATGATCTCTTTCATGGCAAAAAAGCTCATCCAAGAAGACAAATTTGAAGATGAGATGAGTTTTGTTTTCAGCCAACCTTGTTTTGTAAGTTGGTTGGAAGTTTTTTTATCAAGGTACAGAATTTGATCTAGATACACTAGAGGGGTAATTCAGTATTCAGCATATGAGGAGATGGAGCTGAGATGGTAGAAGCATGTTTTATCTACTATATTCACTTCCATTTATATATCATGTTTGTTTTGTCTCTTACTCTTAGCACTAGAGGAAGAGAAAAATTCATTTGAAGAAGTTAAGAGTGCTTGCTACTTCAAAATGAAGAGAATAAAAGGTAAGGAAGAGAAGTTTGAAGATGTTGATATCATCAGGTGGAAGAAAGATATAGAAGAAGAAAGTCCAACAATTCCAAAGGGAAAGTAAGACTTCCTTTTCTCTTATATTTTCCATATACTTTTTCTACTTTTATCCTCTACATTCAAAGACAAGTCTACGAGAACATCTTGTGTGAAGAAGATAGTTTAAAGAAGAAGCAATTTCTTGTTTTGCATTATACTTGGTCATCTTTTAGTAGGTTTTGACAAAGAATTACATTGAGAGAAAGAAAAGAAGCAGATATCTAAGACAACTTATATGTTTTAACTCATATGTATATGAGTTATGTATAAGTTGAAGATTTTGAGCAGGCAGCTTATATGTTCCCTCAAAGAATTCTTGGAGTGTCAATTCAGAGCTACTTGGTATATGACAAGTTGCAATATGTTCCCTCAAAGAATTCTTGGAGTGTCAATTCAGAGCTACTTGGTATATGACAAGTTGCAGAGAAGTATATTTCTTCTTTATCTAACTCTTGAGGTAAAAGAGTATTTGTAGCAGATGTTGGAGACTTGGAGTGAGGTTTTTCGAGTTTGGAAAAGTTACCTCATATTCAGTATACTCAAAAAATTCAGAGTTTTTCAGGATGAAAATTCAAAAAATTCAGTATTTTCAGAATTTTAGTATTTTCAAAAAAATTCAGATTTTCAGTATTTTCAGAAAATTCAGTATTTTCAGAAAAATTCAGATTTTGTGATGTACCAATCATATGGAGAATCTACTTTCTATGATTATCTTGACTTTTGGATACATGCTTGTATTCAAAAAGGTGTTCCATCAGGATTCAGATCCTATCACTTGATTGATAAGTGGAGTTAGCCAAAAGAAAGTCAAGAAGACACTATCACATTTCACTCGGGAAGAATATGAAGATATGAAGTATCAACTTGCAGCTTTTGGAGTTCTCAAGGTGAGAGTTTGTCCACTTATGTTTCAAGTAGGAATTACAGATTCTTGAGAAGGATCTAATTGAAGAAAAGTTTTACAACTTTATGTGAGAAGCATGGACACTTAGAGACATTCAGGTAACAAATCAAACATTCAGTCATGAAGGTTTGATGAGAGCAGAGTTGTTGGAGAGATCTTGATAGAACTTGAATGATCTTGAAGATCTTGAGCATTTCAGATGTCTATCCTTTGTTTGTAAAATTCTTAGCATTGGAAGAAGTAAGTCAAAGATTCAGATTTGCGGAGAAATAGAAGAAGATACTTGTTATATTACAAAAGATTATGGATCCTAAAATGCTTTTAGTAAGGTTTTTGTAATAGATCAGTTAACCTTATTCTATAATATGGGAAGCTAAGGAAGTAACAGTGGAAGCTATTGGCATCTGCAGTGCTAATAAAAAGGGTTCAGAGATTTTGTTTCAGATATAGGTATTGATCACTGAAGATTAGATTTATTGAAAGAAGTAAGACGTTCCAGATTTCATAAATTTTGATATATTTGAAAGAATTCTGGATACTAGTGTTAAATCATCCAGGGAGGTGATGGTGTTCCTGTTCAGGAGAAGGTTCCAAAATTCTATTTAAGAGAAAATTTGATATTTCAGAGAGGTATGTTTCAGAGGTGCGCACATATATGTTTATACGAGGTTCTGAAGGAAAGAGGTCTTTCAATTACAGATAGAACAAGGATGAAGACAAGATGACATCATAGATATGAAATTTTGGTGAGATTCATGAGTTGAGTTGAGTTGAGTTGAGTTGAGTTGAGTTGAGTACAGTCAAAGATGAACCTGCTAGTGTTCATAATACACTAAGTTGTGAGTTGTCAATCACAAGTCCCAGGATAGATTCAGTTCCTGATTCTGTTTAGTGTAGTTACATGACACAGTAGAAATACGTTGAGAAACCTTTCGTAAGGTAAATGCAAATATGTGGATCTTAGTGTATGCTTACAGGTTTGAGAAGACTTATTTCAGGAGATAGCAGATTCAGAGTCAAGTCATGCTACATATGTTGTCAAGCAAGTCATTGCTTGATGTATGCGAACACTATTGGATATCTAGTTTGCATATTTTCTCAGGTATTATGGTTCATATTCAGCAAATTCATATTTTTTGAAGTTTGAAGAAGCTCAAATTCAGTTTTGAAGAAGACTCTTGAAGATAAAGTTTTGAAGGTCCTTCAGAAAGACAAGATTGAAACTTATGTCAGTTTGCAGATGAATGAAGTTACATATCCAGTTCAGTTTGTACCAATATGACATTGTGGGGGGGATTGTTGGAAATCAATGTCACATCAGTCCAAAATCCTATTAGGGCAGAAACACTAATTTTGGTACTTAGTCATTTTTGGCATAAAATTTGGGTAAAATTTTTATCAGCCTATCTTGTAGAGCTTGAAGAGAGCTTTCTAATGGTATATGACATGAGGTCATCAGAGATCAGATTTGGGAGAAAACCTTAACCCTAATTTTCTACTGATTCAGGGTTTTTACCTCATTTGATAGCTCTCAGCTTGGAGGTCATAAAAATGTTTTCAGATCATTCATCAGGTGGTCAGAAGTGTGAAAAAACAAACCAGAAGCACTTTTTAATGATTAAATTAAAATAAAGCAAAAACAATTTAAAAAGTGATGAGATTAAAATAAAGCGCTTTTTAGTGAGTTTTTCGCATGGAGCTTTATAACTTATATAAGAGAGCATTGAGGTCACTTTTTAGATCATCCCAACGCAAGCTAACGCTAGCTTAGGCCTCTCTTTGAAGTGGTGGTGCTCTAAGCACTCATGGGGCAGCCATGATCCACTTTAGGAGCAGCTATGGAGCTATGTTGAGGAGCAACCTTGGGGTTCTTCTTGTAGAAGAGTGTGCTCACACTCTTGCTTATGGAGAAGACTTACCTATCAGCAGCTTGGTGGTGTGGATCAACCATCTACATGATTTCTAAAGATTGTCTTCTACATGAAGATTTTGGAGTATTTCAAAGACATTGGATGGAGCTTAACATAAGATTGCATCTTATGTTAATTATTTAGGTACATATTCTCTTTATGCACACAGGTACTACTTGGAGCTTATGGAGGGAGTGGCATCCATATCTAGAGTCGTCCTATTTGGCATACATGGAGGCAGTGGCATCCATAAAGGAGAATCAGTACATGCATGCTACATGCATTCATATTAGGTGTTCGAAAAGGTGTTTCCATATGAGTATGAGGATTTCTGTCAGCAACATGTTAGCATTCTATGCTAATTCTGTAAGTATGTGATCTTTCACACACACATCTGATTTAGGGTCTTCCATAGCCTAAATTCAGATTAGGGTTTGCTGAATATCAGTTTCAAACTGATCTTTCCTCTTTCTGTCACTCATATACACTCTTCTACAACCTATCATGTCATACATCTCATACATATTCAGATTTCTGTCCCTACATCTGAATATTCTTGTAAATTCTGTACATACACTCTTCCATCTATTTCTGTGCACATAGAGTGGTTGAGATTTTGACTCCCACATTGTAAATTAACATTTGTATATATGATGGTGTGAGTAAGCAATGGCTTATATAACACTTTGAACATGTTGTTTAATCTCTCTCTATCTTTGTCTCATCATTGTATGATTATGTGTGGTATGTTCATGTTTGTCAATTTTGGAAGATGTTGGAATCTGTGTTGTAGATCCTGGACCTATGGGAATTGTGGAATTAAGTTATGGGCCTATCTAATTTCCAACATTGTTACTGTGAGAGATTATGCATTCTTTTTTGTAAACAAAGTTAAACATGTGAGGAATGAATTTTGAAAAATATGAAGTGCTAAGAGAGCTCAATATGTCATTCAAAAGTTGTTGATCATTAATCACTTTATCAATATTCAAAAGCTACATGAGTATCCTGAATTTTTGTCAAATGTCCTTGCATCTTTCCACTTGGTACAAATATTATTTAATTGAGCATTAGAAGTGAACTCTTTGCCACACCGCATGACTGGAATGGGTGCTAATGAGTGCTAAATGATACAAGAGCATATGTGAGGTATTATAGAGAGATGAATCAAGAGATCTATCGTCTCTACATGCTCAAGTCCCATCATATATATTATGCAAGAAATTGTTCTAGTTGTGGAAAAAGTATCGTTGATGTAGAAGAAGATTGGGCTATCAAATCTTTGTTTCTTTGGTTCCTTGATGCATCTCGATTGGCTCTTTGATTATCTTCATAAGTAATTTTGGAATTGAACATGGTTAGTACGTGGATTGAGGGAGGTTATGGATGATAAATGTAGGTTGGCCAAGAACTATGTGCTGAAGGGAATATAAGAGGGGTAAAGAGAGAAGCGAAAGGGAAGTCCAAGAGGACTTTTGGTTTCCATGCAAAGGGTAATCAAATGGACCTTGATAAGAAGCACCTTATTCCTCTTTGACCATATTTACTCAGGTTTGGCCAATAGGAATAAGTTTGACCAAAGTTCACCAATAGTAAGCAAAAGCAAGAGGATGACTCTTAGGGATTGGGACGCAGTCGAAGGGTTAGAATTGATAGCTTAAACTCTTTTGAAAGATTTGATCATGATAGATCTGCTCCCCAAGATGGGGCTCCGCATGCTTTGAGATCTCTTAGCAAGCTGGATTACCTTAGTGTAGAAAACAGAGAGAGAATATATGCAGAGAGATAAACTCAACAAAAAGAAGAATAAATTTATCGACAAAACACACAGTGCACACACACACGCGCACGTGCGCGCACACACACACACGCGCGCGCACACACAGACACACACACACACTCACACACACACACACACACACACACACACACACACACACACACACATAGACACACACACACACGCTCTCTCTCTCTCACACACACACACCTGCACACACACACACACACACACACACACACACACACACACACACACACACACACACACACACACACACACACACACATGCACGCATGTGCCCCCCCCCCCCCCCCCCCCCCCCCCCGGGGTGCTTCAGGGCTTCTTTTATCTTTATTTGGTGCTATTGATCCTGCATTTTTTTTCCGCCCTTGCATTATTTATTTATTTATTTATTTATTTCAGTTCTGTAAAAGAAATTGTCTTTGAAGGAGGTTTTTATGACAACTGGATTCATTTCATTGTTTTTGATGGTTTATCTTCTGGGAATTTTCAGGGCACTACATATGTGTATTCAACTTTTTTGAAGCCATTTGTGGCAAATTACGAGAGGGACATCGACCAGCATCTGAATGAGCTAAGGACTAGAGCAGGGGACTTGACATGCCAATATTTGCAAAAGGGTTCTGTGTATGCTCAGACCAGACTCATGGAAGCTCTGCAGTATGTTGCATCTCAGTCATCCTCAACAACTCAGCAGGGTGCTAATACCACAAATAAAGTTAGTCTTGTGTATCCTTGTTCTCTTTTGAATGACATTTTTCCTGGTTCTCTGCACATTGCTGCAGACCGTACGTTTTATCTGTTGCAGCTTAAAGTTAGTCTTGTGTCTCCTTGTTCTCTTTTTAATGGCATCTTTCTAGGTTCTCCACACATTCCTGCAGACTGTATGTTCTGTGTTGTAGCATAATTGTGACTAAGTACTTTTTTTCTCCCAATCTTCCATTGTTATGTACACAAGTAGTGCATATAATCTGTTTTGCGTTTTGATTCACCGATTTGTAAAAAGAAGGAAAGGATTGGTTCAAGGCTAGAAAAAGCTGATTGATTAAATAAATAATTATCAATATATCATGGTATAAATTGAAACATTGTTCTATCAGGTAAATCATTGCCTATGTCTGGATCAAATACATTGTCAATGGATCCGTGATTTTTGAGATTATCCATCAAAGTCTTCCTAGACAGCCAAACGTCATTCAAAACTGATATATCTTTCCCAAGGCATCAGAATCTCAATGGTGTGTCGGAAAATTCCAGCTTACTCTTGAATAGAATTGTGCTTTTGTTGGTTTCTGTCCGAGTAGGATGGAAAAAGCAAAGGATGACTATGGAAAACAGAGGACTGAAATTAGAGTTTCAACAATGATGGATGTGACATGGCAACAAAACAAGGCCGACCTGCCTGTCATTGTTAACATTAAGGTTCAAAACTTAAGTTCGTAAAATTTAAGGGGCATGTAATACATGTCAAGGGAAAATGACCTAAAGGGGGAAAAATGTGCCTTGGCATATCTAAGTGTGCTCACACATATGACATATCACTACTAAATATATTAACATATCACATATGACATATCACTACTAAATGTACTAACATATTACATATGACACTAGAATATATTCTAACATATCACATATGACATATGCAAGCTGTGAGTATTGATTAATTCACAAAAGTGAGTAAGCTCATAAGTCGGCAAAAAGCTTTACTTCTCATATGAAGAGCCTTTGTGAAAAAGTCCACCCAAGTTGAGACCTTCAATAGAGATTCTCTCCTTCGTTTAATACCTTGATGTAATGATAGCGGAACTCAATGTGCTTTGTACGAGCATGGAACATTGGGTTCCCCGCAATTGTGAATGTGCTTTGATTGCCAATGAAGATGGTGGTGGAAGATGACTGACCAATACTCAACTAAATCACAAGCCACTTGAGTCATACACATTCATAATCTATTTCATAAGATCTGGGAGATAGTGTCCAAACCAATGTATTGGGAATTTTGTCTCTTGATGAAAATCTTAAGGGAAGCTCCAATTATCCTTTTTGGAGTCTCATGCTAAGAAATCTTTTGATAGTAAAAGATTTATGGGATTATGTTACTGGTGATGTCCTAAGACAAGGGACCTATACCGACAATATCTAGAAGGAGTCTATGCAAGACTTAGCTCAAGCAACTACTAAAGGTAAAGATAGCAAAGGTAAGGGTAAATGTAAGAGTAAGAGTACTTCCTCAAATTCTAGTTCTAGCTCCATAGTAGCTCCAAGCCTACCAAGGATCGTAAGGAATAAGAGCTGTACATCTGATAAGAAAAAGACCTTTAAGAAAGGCAACTCCATCTATTGTAAGAAGCTTGGTCGTTGTGTTGAGGAATGTGGACTTAGGTTAGAAAAAATGAAGCGAGTTTCAAGAAATGGAATAGATGAAGAAGGCAATCATAGTGATGAAGAGAATAAGTCTTAGGATGCCAATGTGATAAATGAGTGTGAACAAGACCTTGTCTATGTTACAATCACTAGCTTAGATGAAGAGGATGTTAATTAAGTCTCTTTATCTAACATTTGGTTATTGGATACTAGTGGTTTTAAGCACATTGCTCCCCATGAATACTTGTTCTCTAGCATATTTTAAAAGGATTAATTCATTCAAACTAATCCAATGCCCTCAAAGTTCATGATAACAATAACTTGAAGAATATGGAGCTTTGGCACAATATATATGATCATCTAAACTTCAAAGATCTAATGACTTTGAAAAAGCATGATGTGGTAAGATCTCTTCCGGACTCAGAGGTACCTAAGTCTAAGTGTGAGAGTTCATTCAAGGTAAAATGCACAAACTCCCTTTTAATAAGGGATACATAACAAGAGCTTCTAAGAAGCTTGGGCTGATTCATTTTGACATGTGCAGATCCATGAGGACTAGATCTAAAAGTGGATTCACTGGCAATGAGCGGTACTAGAGTCGTGCATCCATAGATGAGATGCTCTGCCTTTAAACCAAACTGGTCATGGGCCCTTCCATGTTGTAGATGGGCAATGGCACGCCTCACCATAGTCGATGTGAAGAAGTCAGAGGTAGTGGGGCATGAGCTCTGTGGCATGGGAATGGGGGGCTGGTTCGAGATCTTGTATAGGTTCTGCGCATAGCTATGCCAAGTGCTCGGGTCTCGAATGGGTGTTTGCTGTCTCCTCTCTATCAGGTGTCGCCACGCTACTGCACTATCCCGGCTCATGAGCAAGTGATAGATATCCCAATACTGTCTCTCCTCCCATTCTCGCTGCTTACGACAGGTAAGGCTCTGCATGCGTCGCTGTGCCTGCCTGTGTGTAATATCCCCCCCTATGCTCTAAAATCCGTAGATGCTTCTTGAGCTTTCGACAATCTGTATCGTACCAGCGATTTTGGGGCATGGATCTTGTGCGTGGAGGGTGTGTATGTGTGCGGTGTGGAAAGTTGTGTAGGGCTTAGTCATGTAGGATGGTGGTGATCTGTGATGTGTGTCTAGTGGTGATAGTGGGTTGAGGGAGAGTAGGCGGGTGTGTAAGTGGTGTGCATAAACATGTGAGAGCTCATGTGTGAAGTGTATTGTGGTGTGTGGCTCAATGAGTGTGGGAGCCTGGAGGGTCTAATGCAATATGAGATGAAAGTGTGAACGTGATAAATGTATGGTCAGCACCGAGTGGATGTCATCCAATACTTAGTGAGGGAATAAGTGAAGCTCTAGAAATGGTACCCAAAACGTAGTGGACCGTGTTCTTGCCTCCCCCATGAGGGAAGCAAGTAAGTCCACCCGAGCCTGGCCAACGGTGCATCCCGTTATATATAATGAGATGATGTCAGCTGCCTAGCTCAAGTAAATGTCTACCATACCCGGTGGTGTCCTCACCCATATCCGCTGATACTCTGTTGGTCCTCGTCTCGTCTGGATCTCTGCCCCTCGTGATCTGTGGATGCTCCATAGCATATGACTTGCATTGATGTGATTGGGTGCGGCCGTTGAAGTCCCCCATGAGGAAGACTTCACCTAGGGTGCTGTAATGTAGTATCTCATCCGAAACCGCTGTGTATGGTGAATCTCTGTCCCGAGTCGGTCCCCCATGGTCATATCCTGCATATCTGGATCCCCCTGATGGGAAATAACATATGGCAATGTAGACCCGGCTCTTAGGTGCTATCTCCATGCGAACCCACATGTATCGTGCCTCCTCGTCTCTACCTATGATGTGGATCCGGCTCTGTATCTCCTGTCTAAATATGATGGCGACTCCCCCGGATCTTCGTGCTGTACTCTGTCTTGTCATGGCCCTGAATGAAGATTCCCAATGAAAACCTGCAATGTGTGGGAGGCTTCTTTCTGGGCGCTCATGAATCTCTGTGATGCAAGCAAAGTCATGCATATCTAGGATCTCCTCCAGTCTGTCTGGGCGTGTCCAAAGTGCTCCGTTGCAGTTCCACACCACTCCCCTGAGTGGTGACTCCTAGTGTGGTGTTGCCTCATAGGCTGCGTATCCCTATTTGATAGGGCGTCCATCTATAAAGACTCTACCGTCGCGCGCGCTAGAGAGAGAGAGAGAGAGAGAGAGAGAGAGAGAGAGAGAGAGAGAGAGAGAGAGAGAGAGAGAGAGAGAGAGAGAGAGAGAGAGAGAGAGAGAGAGAGAGAGAGAGAGAGAGAGAGAGAGAGAGAGAGAGAGAGAGAGAGAGAGAGAGAGAGAGAGAGAGAGAGAGAGAGGTATATTAACTTCTACCAAAGGCCAAACTTGGCCTATGAGACAGAATCATATAAACTCTGGTAATCTCTGTGTAGCAATGAAAAGAAAAAATGCTTGCTACACAAAGCTTTGTAGGCTGAAAACAACAAAGGGTGATGTGCTTGGTAATGAGGAGGTAGTGGGGATAAAATAGTGGTATCTGGGGGGGGGAGCGGGCTGCGGGAGTAGGGACTTGGAGGGACTCGTGAGGGCTCTCGAAATTGTGCTAATCCTCAAGGAGTCAGGGCTCACAATCGAGGGGCTCTTGACAATAACTTCAGGGAAGAGTCCGAGAAGAGAGTATACTACGCGGCTTCTCGTTGCTCAGGATGAGTTGAAATTGACACTCAATTGGGCACGAAAATCGAAATACCTAATTCTAGTTCTAAACGAACTGTAACGAACTGACTGAACCGAACCGTATTGAACCGAACCGAACTGTAATGAACCGACTAAACCGACTGAACCGTACGGTATGAACCGAACCTTAAATTGCTTTCGGTTCATGTACCGTTGCAATTGAGCTATACAAGGGGGATCCATGAGAGAGTGTGTGTGTACCCTAACTACTGATGATGGGTGGAGGTGGGTGGAGTATGTGGTACATTGGTGGTGGTATGAGTACCTCTTGGAGAAAGGCTCTCAAAGTGGTGGTGGTGCCCGTGTGCTCCATCATGTAGTCGTGGGCTATCTTGATGCGTGAGATATCCTCTTGGTGCCGTCCTGGTCGTCGGTACCCAACCATGTGTGGTCGGCGTCGCACTCTCTGTGGTGCTGCCTGTGAGCCCAATGCCTCTGGGAGGTGGGTGCATCTAATGTGGCCCAACTCGCTGAAAAAAACTGAGTAATAGTCTGCCGGGTACTCACCTGTGTCTGGTGTGTAGGTTGTAGCATCCGTTCTAGTCTCTCATATTCCGCTGTGAGGAAATGTCCCATCCTCCGCAAGTCTCCAGTGGTCATGCACAACCAGAGTGACTCCTCTATCTCGAATGCTAGAGTGACTCCTCTATCTGGAATACTTATTGTAGGTCCGAGTATGCTGTGCATATGATAACCAGGTGCTCCTCACTCTCTATCTCTGTATGGCATACTGGGCACCACCTCTCCTCTCGATCTCGAGCTGACGTGATGAAACTCGAAGCTGCCCAATGACGACTCGAAGGTGGTGTGGTAGGTATGTCTGCATGTAGTGCGGAGTCTCAATGAAGCCCAAGTATGAGATCCGTAGAAAATGTTCACGGTAGTGAAGCATTTTCGGTGTTAATGTCTACCTCGGGTTGATCCATGTCCGATGCATGTATGTATGTCATATCTCCTGACGGATGATCCTATCTCTCTCTTGGTGGGTGAGCGAATAGGTGGGGGCCTCGGTGTCATACTGTACTCGTGGTAGTCTGTCCAGCGTCTATGTCAAATTCATGGAGGGCAAGCCAATCCAGTGTCTGTGCGTACCATGAGGAGGTGTCTCTTGCTAGTGCCATGTCACGTGATGCCTGGAAAGCTCTATAAGTGATGCGCTCTGGGCCCATGGTCTGGATCTTGTGTAATAGGCATACTGTATGGAAGAGTGCCTCTACTAGCATCGCTGGTGCAGCAAGCTCTGCCCTGATGATATCATGGGGTACTGAAGATTTGCTGCAGATGAGACTGGTAATCATCCAATGCTGTCCATGACGATGTGGCTAATCCCGGTCCCCATATAGCTGCTCCAGACATGAGTGCTTGGGTAACTAAAGTGTCGAAGTGTCACCCCTTTGTGTGGGGCTCCTGAAAATATGCCTGGTGATACTATCTCTCCATCAAAGCTACGATCACGGGCTGCCTGAGTTATGGAGAAAACCCACGAGGCTGCTGTGAATGTCCCTCCCAAGTAGACATATGATCAGAGAGAGAGAGAGAGAGAGAGAGAGAGAGAGAGAGAGAGAGAGAGAGAGAGAGAGAGAGAGAGAGAGAGAGAGAGAGAGAGAGAGAGAGAGAGAGAGAGAGAGAGAGAGAGAGAGAGAGAGAGAGAGAGAGAGAGAGAGAGAGAGAGAGAGAGAGAGAGAGAGAGAGAGAGAGAGAGAGAGAGAGAGAGAGAGAGAGAGAGAGAGAGAGAGACGTTTGAAAGGTTTTTATTTTGGAGCAAAAAATTGTGATTTAAATTAACTATGTTCTCCAAGTTAAAAAATCTACTCATCCTAGTTGAGGAGGAGTTAGGTGAGAAGATTAGGGCCCTATGTTTAGATCGAGAGGAGTATATTTATGAAGATTTCAAAGATTTCCTTACATATAGAGGAATCAAAGGCCAATTAAGTATTAGGATGGCATCTGAGTTAAATGGTATAATTGAAAGATGAAATAGGACTCTTATAGAAATGAGTAGAGTAATCTTTTTAAACAAGAAACTCTCACATTATTATTGGTTTGATGAGCGCTTGTATGCTAATCACGTGAGGAATAGAATTCCAACTAAAGCTCAGTACGTTTTTAAGGTATGGTACAGTATTGTACCATACTGATCAATCAGTACGTGAGGAAGTCTATAACCTATCATTTTTTACTTTCATGTCCCAGCCTCATATTCAGAACCTGCTCATAGTTTTGCCCCAGGTACATACTACACCGTTGTGCGTACATGCATCCTAGATGGGCTTACTTGTGAATCTGGCTTAGTACCGACTCAAAGAGAGGCTAGGCTTGCCAAACACAATAGAAGGAGAGCTGACTATGTTTCTGATGATTATGTTCATGATTTTAGTATTTTTGCACATGAAGTAGAGTTAGAAAATATAGGTGAAGTTTTGGAAGATAATAGGTAGGCTGAAGATATGAAAGATGAGTTAAAATCAATGGAAAAACATATCTTGGATACTCTTTGGACTTCTTCAAGTAAAAAGTGTTAGGATTTTAGGTTTAGGACTACAATAAAGTTCTAATCTGTATATTTTTAGGTTTGTTTACATCTATCATTGTATATATCCATGATGTTTTGATTGGATTAGGTCATAATAAAAAAGTCAAAACATGTCAAATTCGGTCAAAGACCTGGTAGAAGATTGGTCATTTTGTGCATGAGAAAGTAATCGCATATTCTTGAAGTACTCAAAGAGGGGTCCTTGGCCACTTTTGCCCAGCTTATAGGCTGTAATTCCAGCAATTGTATACTTTCTGGGTGTCCAAATCTAATAGACCAGCATACAGTCATGTGCAAATCTTCTCTGCTCTTCTTCTCAAAGAGCTATGCCTCCTACAATGTCCCTCTTCGTAATTGGGGGCAATGGAGGTGCTACATCCATTGTCCTAGTTTGTGAAAGGGCTACAAACTGAGGATCAGCGTTCATATGTTGATGCTATTTGGGCTAACAATTCTCTACACACATACCAATTTGGGATGGCTGCTCCCACACAACGCACCTCTAACAACATTCCCTTGCTCATATTCGCTCATACACAACACGGGGTGTCTCTCCTATTCTATAGTAGAGAGAGGAAACTTCAGCCATGGTGTGTATGTGTGGGCACGAAAGATCCCAATCATTATGCCCCTACCTCCATGGAAATCACAAAGAAGATGTGAAAGATACATGTGCTTTGCAAGCATCGACTTGTTTGTGCTCCTCTAGCTCTTTCTCTTATTGGAAGCATCCCATACCACCAGCCCATGCAAGAGCTCATCGTAGCTCCACAAGCTCTTATGGTTTTGTGCATGGCGCCTTGCCTTCTCCATACGAGCAGAGAGCAAGCTACTCTAGTGTTAGATCCTCCAAGATCCTATGTGCTGGACAAGTCAAGACATTAACACAAACACTCAAAAGGGGGGACATCAGAATCACTTCCCAACAGGGCCGATCTGGTTCGCAAACCTAAAGCCATGTAAGGTGCTTCCAGTTTGGTTCATTCGGTTCACACCTTACCCATCCGGTTCTCTCTTGACTCGGCAAGTTTTTATTCCTTTTGAAACCTAAAGTCTTCTCAAAGTTACATCTAAAGCTATCTGCATTTTCTCTGCAAATGCATTCCTCGAGAGCATGTTATCAGATCTTTTCATTCCCATCATGAACACAAGAGTGAGATAGAATAGCTTGCTTCAGTCGTCCCGATTCCCGAGAGAGCTAGACATAGAGAGTGAAAGATTCATATTTCAGTTTGAATTTTGAATGACATGTATGATGTTTCCAAATTTAGATTTAAAAGTTGAGCTGCAAGGATATCATGATATGTTTAACTTTCAAATAATGTATATGGAGCAAACAAACTTTGTGTATTTATAACGCACCTTACCTTGGAGGTAAGGTTCGATACTCGAACCTTAAATGCACCGAACGTACCCATGATGATAGAAACTAAAGGGTATGTAGTACTAAGGTATAAGCTAGTATTAAGTAGGCTCTCTTTCTCTCTCTCTCTCTCTCTCTATGAAAGAGGAATTGGAGCTCCTCAAAGCTTCAATGGTCTCTCTTACACCCGAAGAAGGAGAGATTAATATGAACAAGACAGAAGCTCTCAAAGAAGAACTCACCAAATCCTTGACCGAGAGCATGGAAAACAAATTAGAAGCTACCAAAGAAGGGTGGATCGACATAGTGAAGAAGAACATCAAAAAAGAAGCCAAAGAGAAAGCACAAAAGGAAGAAGCCCTCATCGTGCACACCACTATTGAGGAAGAAAAGATGAGACATGCCCGCCGTCTCAATGTACGCATCACGGGCATTGAAGAAAAAGAAGGCTCTACCCCCGAGTCCGATGGGAAGACACTATGCAAGATACTCGGCTACAAAGAGGAGTCCCCCCCATTCATCAAGTCTTGGAGAACGGGACGAGACCCCATGAAGAAGAGAGCTCTCATTCTACACTTCCCTTCCGAAGATATAAGATCTACTTTCCTACGCAAGAGGGTGATTTTGAGAGCACTTGATGGCCCCCCCATCTACCTTGACGATGATCTCACACCCATGCAGGTAGCACACCGTCGTGCATGCATGCCGAGAGTACATCAAGCTCGCAAAGAAGGAAAGAAGGCTTCATACAGAGATGGTCGTGTCATCATTGATGGCAAGGCCATCCCATAGGGATTCGCGGCCTGTGAGACACTCGACGAGATACACCTTGCAGTTTGGAACTGCAATGGAGATCTATGGACACACCCAGAGAGATTGGAAGAGGTGCGCAAAGGCAAAGACATCATTATGCTCACAGAGACACATGAGAGCCCGGACCGGGGCCTACCTCGTGTCCACGGTTTTCAGTGGGAGTCCACATACAGAGAGTGTACACGTCAGCACACCACCCGAGGATCAGGAGGAGTAGCCATACTCTTTAGAGATGGACTTCAGAGCAGGATACAGATAGTCGCACGTGATTCACAGGCCAGATATCTTTGGATTCGACTCCAGCTCTCGCAGGAGAGGATCATCTTCATAGCATTATGCTACTTTGCTCCTTCTAGCTCGCGTTTCGCCATCATAGATCGAGAGGAGGACTCACCATACACTTGCTTGTCAGAAGAGATTACAGAGTACTCTGCATTAGGGGAAGTCTTCCTTATGGGAGACTTCAATGCCAGGACAGGCAATGATCAGTGTGAGATATTTGACCCAGAAGACCCGGAGATACTACATACCATAGAGGATGAGTCTACAGCTCGAGCTTCAGCTGATGCTACACACACTCACTATGGCACTCACCTACTCAGACTAGGCTCTCGACATAATCTCGTTATCTATAACGGGATGACTCAGTGGCCTACCTCAGGAGGATTGACATGCATACCACACTCAGTCACAGATGGCGGGGGAAGTACAGTAGATTACGTCATGGGGTCCAGAGAGGCCATCCACCTACTTACCTCATTCACCATCCCACCCATACCCATTGGGGCTGATCACACATACCTCGCACTCTCCCTGAAGGGAGACACCCCTACACGCATACCCGCAGCACGCATCCCACACACCACCATCCACTTCACACACGAGCTAGCTCACATATATGCGGCTCGAGTCGAGCAGGGTCTTCTCTTACTTCATCCTGACACTCCACTATCCCTACTCACCTCTCAGATAGCATAAGTTCTTCAGACATCAGCCATCAGCTCCTTCCCACACACCATCCATTCTCGTCACACACCTCCTCCCGGGACTATGCCACAACATCGTTGGTATGATGAGGATTGCAGAGATCTTTACCGCCGACTACGAGCTCAGCGAGCATTGGGAGAGATCACAGAGAGAGAGGCCAAGGGACAGATGAAGACTCTCACACGTCGAAAGAGGCGAGCCTTTGAGGAGGCACAGGAGCTTGAGCTATACCATCTCTTTATGAGTATGGACAGTGCTGCAGCATGGCGCAGCCTATGAGAGCCACGCCCGACCACACCTATTGGAGACCCACACACATGGCATGATTATGCTCAGAGGTTATATGAGGTACCTAGGAAGCCTCCCATTCCCCAGCCACTTGAGCCTCGCCCTACTAGTTCTTCTCTCTTCACAGCAAAGATGGTTGAGAGGGCCATACGACGACTTCGACATGGACGTTCGACAGACCACGCAGGATTGCAGAGCGAGCATCTCATATATGCAGCCTCCACTATAGCCCCGTTGATTGCACATGTCTTCAACCGGGCTATAGGAGAGGGCTTCCCAGAGGAGTGGACTAGGCACACCATTGTGCCTATCCACAAATCTGGCGACACCCTGGATCCAGGGAACTACAGGACCATCATGATTGGCCACACCATGGCCAAACTATACGGTGCCATACTTGAGGCAGAGCTCAGTTCATATGCAGAGTCTGAGGGGCTACGAGCACGAGGCCAAGCAGGTTTTCGACGAGCTTTCTCTACTATTGATCACATCTTCATTCTGCGCTGCCTCATTGATGGGGCAAGGGTGCGGAAGAAGAGGCTATATTGCTGCTTTGTGGACTTCCGCAAAGCTTTTGATACAGTGCCGCGAGAGAGGCTCTTCCAACGCCTCCAGAGCTTGGGAGTACCATCAGGGATGATTTGGGCCATCTATGCACTCTATGAGCAGGTGACTGGGAGGGTACGGTGTCCAGGAGGTATGTCTGAGGCCATTGCTAGCACCATCGGTGTTAAGCAAGGCTGCCCACTCTCTCCCACTCTATTTGGTCTCTACATTGACGAGATTGAGGACTACATTCTCTGAGCTGGAGGAGAGGGTGCAGACCTCGCAGGTACACATGTCCACATTTTATTGTATGCCGATGACATTGTCTTGATTTCAGAGTCACCCGAGGGATTACAGCGCCACCTTGAGGCCCTGGATGAGTTTTGTACACAGAGGGGCTTGACAGTAAACCTTGGCAAGACCAAGGTCATGATCTTCCACACCTCCCCCATGGTGAGGAATGGAGCAGGATTCAGAGCTGGTGGTGGACAGATTGAGGTGGTCACTTCCTATGTCTATCTCGGAGTCACATTCACGAGCTTGCCTGGCCCCTTCAGCATGAGACAGGCAGCCACCGATAGACTCACACGCGGATATGCAGCTTTAGCCATGTTAGAGCGGAGATGTCACCAAGCACACTTCCAGGAGCCCCGCCCACGAAGGGCTGGCTATTTGACACACTGGTCAGACCAGCTATGATGTATGTTGCGACGCTTTGGGCCCCAGGTCTCACAATCACCCAGTGGAGTGTGATCGAGAGGCCACAGGTACGTATGATCTCGCGATTATTTCGTGGGAAACAGTCGGTGCCACATGACATCATCAGGGCAGAGCTAGCTGCACCACCCATGGCAATAGAGGCACTATTCCAGACTATCTGCTTTATTCAGAGGATTAGGGACCTCCCTACAGATAGACTCACACACAGAGCTCTTGAGGCATCTATACAGATATCAGAGTTAGGATATGAGAGAGCTTGGTACACTCAGGTTAGAGTCTCGTTTGATAGTCATGGACTTGATATGGACAGATTGCCGCCTTTTCAGTATGACCCAGACTCACCTCACATCCACCTCTCTCGTCGTGAGAGGAATGTTGTGCTCAGACAGGATCTCTGGCAGCTCTACATTAGTCAGACATGGCACACACCACACATGGGATCGAGACTATCGCACTATCGAGACCAGTTCATAGACATACTAGCTGACGGTTTCATCCAGCGACCATGCTACATGGATACTCACATGCCTCATAGCTTGAGGGTAGCGATTGGCCAGCTGAGAGTCTCATCACACCGACTCGAGATTGAGACGGGCAGAGCCGCAGACATTCCCAGAGAGGAGCGGATATGCAGAGTATGCAGAGTAGAGATGGAGGATGAGGAGCACTTTGTATGCAGATGTAGCGCATATGATGGCATCAGAGGCAGATACGAGACTCTGTTTGCAGGGCAGCCCACCCTCCGAGAGATCATGGACTCTAGAGACCAGCGACAGCTCGGGCGATTCTTACTAGAGATACAGAGTCACAGAGATTCCCTACTCCAGCCTACTGTAGCACTCCATACAGGAGGGAGACAGAGTCAGCTCACTGACTTCTTTATTCCACGACGTGCTCCAGCCCTCCCCTCCTCAGCCCACATACCGAGCGGGGTGACTCTTCAGCAGGCTCAGATATCTCGAGCTAGGAGACGACCCCGTGATATAGGATATCGGGCCCCGAGACTTCACCGACACCAGATTGCGGAGATCCAGGCTTGTGACCATCGCGCCATGGAGGAGAGACGATCCCAGATGATGGCCGATCCCGTTGCAGCCATCAGGGTGGCCCTGACTCCACCTCCACCTATGTATCACATATTACATCCCACCCACTAGCACAGGATGGAGCTAGTTAGTCGTTTTAGATGCATTCTCATGGTTGTTGTACTACCCTTTTGCATATAGACTATCATAGATATCGCACTCCATACACCCCCCACCACTTTCATGGGTATCCCCACATGCACACTACGGAGATCTATATCAGCTTAACCAGTTTCTTTTCAGCACTTTTATCTTTTCTGATTGACAGAAGATACACCCATGTACATCGATTTGTCTCATAGGCCGAGTTCGGCCTCCTAATAGACGTAAAAACACTTTCTTTCTTTCTTTCTTTCTTTCTCTCTCTCTTCCCCCCACCCCAAAACCCCTAGGCACCACTATTTTATCCCCACTACCTCCTCATTACCAGACACATCATCCGTTGTTGTTTTCAGCCTACACAATTTTGTGTAGAGAGTATTTTTACTTTTCATTGCTACTCAAAGATTAACAAAGTTGTATATGATTTTGTCTCATAGGCCAAGTTTGGCCTTTGGAAGACGTTAATATACCTTTCTTTCTTTCTTTCTCTCTGTGTGTCTCTCCCAAAATAGCTCTCAGTAAAGGCAAAAGAATTGAAATGTAGGGGCAAGAGCTCTAAAATTGGGGTTGGAATAGGCAAGATAAACATAGGCTGTTGAAATGGCATCCTATATGTCATTTGGAACAATTATTTTTATTTTCATCTTCGTTTTCTTTTTTGGGGGAAAAAATCACGTTTAACAATTTAAATTGTCGAGATGATGTTAGAAAAGCAACCTTCCACAAGAGGTGTAAATATTACAAATAATTTCAGAATATGACAAAGGCAAAGACTGGCAAAGAGGTGGTCAAATATGGTAAAAAATGAGCAAGAACTTTTGTGGCAGATTTGGAAAGTATTGTTCAAGAGCTATTCAACCATATATAAAACTTTTTACTTGAGTATTTGGTTGCATGTTGATGAAGAGAAGTCAAGCCCTAATTTTTGGTCAAAGGGCAAATAGGTCAGTTAAAATCAAAATCGGAGGGCCACATGTCAAAATCTTACAAGTTTGATTCAAGGGTTATTTTTAAGCCACATTATCAATTCAAAACCAAAAAAACTCGACATAAACCATCTTCGCTTTTTGAAGCACAAATCCGCGAATAGCTTTTCTTGGTTTTTTGAAGTTTTTTGTGGAGCTTTTAGGTTGGGGTCTCAAGCCTATATAAAGACTACCTATAGAGTACATAATTCATGTGTACTATCTCTTCTTGGTTCTACCTTAAGTTGGAGATCTTGACGACTTTTGTAAGTTTTTCTTTGGTATTACATAGTTATTTTGTGGAGCTCTTTTGCTCCTTTGCTATATCTTGTGTCATATTGTCTCTATTTTTCTTGAGGAGCTCTCTTGCTCCTTTGCTATATCTTGTGTCATATTGTCTCTATTTTGGTTCTCTCTCTCTCTCTCTACTTTGTCTCTATATTGATTGTGGGCTACTAGAACCAACAATTGGTATTAGAGAATGTTTGAGAGAGTTTCAATAACTTGAGCTTAGACTTGCTTAAGTTAATACATATTCCATGGTAGTTGTTGATCACTTTGATGGAACCAACTTCCACACATGGGAGACACATCTTCAATATTATCTCATGATCACATATCTATGGGATGAAGGTGAAGTAGAAGTAAGGTCATTAGGACTAAGAGGTATTGGTTTATACACATCATGCAAAAGAACGTTATTTGAATCAAGCTCAAGAAGCTCAAAGTGCTGCCTCATCTTCATCATGTGGTGGAGCAGGAAGTACTCAAGAAAAAGGGGCAAAAGTTCCTACAACTGAGGAGAGGCTATCACTTAAACTGCCATTCAAGGAGCAAATGCAACAACTTTATCTAGAAATAAAAAAGCTTTCTCCATTATAGGTATGAGTTTATGTTATGAACATACTCATTACCTTGTAGGCATCAAAAGTGCAAGGGGAGCATGGATAAAGTTAAAGTTGGAGGGAATATTTGGAACAAGGACTCAACAACCTCTTATTTCACTTCTTATTTCCTTCTTTCAATTAGATGAGTCAATTTACATTAGTGGGGAAACATTTGAACAAATTTAAGAGCTATATAGCTCAACTAGCTCCGATCAATATATTTATTTCAGAGGAAATTGCAATAGAAGTTTTTCTGAAGAGTCTACCTCCTTCCCATAACATTGTCACTATTCTACAAAAAAGACAAGTCCAAACCTTGACCGAGTAATGGAAGCAATACAAAAGGGGAAGAAAATGTTAAGGTCAGAAGACAACAATAGTATGTCGTGAACAACAAAAGTAAAGAAGTTCAAGAAATGTGAACATTGTGGCAAAACAAATCACAAAGAGGTAGATTGTTTTATTATCGACCCTTGCAATATTTGTGGTGGAAATTGGAATGACACACAAAAAATAATTTTGTTCCAAAAAGAAAGATGGAGAAGCAAAAGTAGCATAAGCAAATATACAAGTTGACATTGGTGGAGTGTATAATGATATCTCATCCATCAGCTATTCATGTTAAACCATACCATCTTGTTTATGTCTATGTGTGTGCTTTTTATTTTTTGCTAGGTTAGATAAGAGCATATGTACTTAATAAGAAAGGCATGAGCAACCTTAATAGTTGAGAAAGTATGTTTAAATCTACATTCTCTCTCTCT
This sequence comes from Ceratopteris richardii, assembly GCA_020310875.1. Lineage (NCBI taxonomy): Eukaryota > Viridiplantae > Streptophyta > Polypodiopsida > Polypodiales > Pteridaceae > Ceratopteris > Ceratopteris richardii. The sequence continues at coordinate 47,967,511 of CM035443.1, forward strand.
CTCTCTCTCCCCCTTTCTCTATCTTTATTATCCATTTGTTTGTCTCTATCTTTCCAAGTAGTACTTGGTTGAGAAGAAGATGGGATGTTGAGTTCTCCTTTTATTTGTGGTATAAGAGTGCTCTTCATGTTCAAGGTCCTTTTGTTTGTTTGTGTATATGTGGCATGATATTTGAAAGAAAAGAATATATATATATATATATATATATATATATATATATATATATATATATATATATATATATATATATATATATATATATATATATATATATATATATATATATATATGTGTGTGTGTGTGTGTGTGTGTGTATATATATATATATATATATATTATATGTGTGTGTGTGTATGTATGTGTGTGTGTATGATGTACCTATTAAACAGTATCTTGTCAGTTAACAAAATACCTACCTGGCACAGATCCCTTGTGTCAAGTTAGGAGGGGATTGTTAGAAAAGCAACCTTCCACAAGAGGGGGTGCATCCATCAACTATTCATGGTAAACCATATCATCTTGTTTATGTGTGTGTTGGTGTGTTTTCTTTTTTTCTAGGTGTAGATAAGAGCATATGATCTTAATTAGAAAGGCATGATCAACCTTAATAGTTGAGAAAATATGTTTAAATCAAGGTGGTACGGAACGTTTGGTATGGCACGTACCGTACGCGTACGAAATGTGGTGATGTATTTAACGTCAAGATATGGAATGGTATGGAACGTTACCTCTCTCTCTCTCTCTATCTATATATATATATATATATATATATATATATATATATATATATATATATATATATATATATATATATATATATATATATATATATATATATATATATATATATATATATATATATATAATAGTACCAAGTACATGCGTGGCATAGCACTGTAGGTTTTGTGTGACATCACAGATGCATTCAGCAATGCGTTGAGTCACGAATGTATATACATATGTGTGAGTGTGTATGTGCTAATGGACTTTGGAGTGGGCATGTGAGAGAGAGCTCAAGGACTCCTAAGGCAAGCCGCTTTAGAGAAAACCATGGGGTATCTTTTTTAAAGTCTAGGTTACATATTTGGAAGGCTGGTGCGGAACCATATGCGCTGAACCGTAAAAGTTGTTTTGAACGAGTTCCAAACAAATTATGGTTTAAATCTACATTCTCTCTCTCTTTATCATCCTTTTGTTTGTCTCTATCCTTCCAAGTAGTACCTGGTTGAAAAGAGAATGGGATGTTTGAGTTCTCCTTTTTATTTGTGGTATAAGAGTGCTGTTCATGTTCAAGGTCCTTTTGTTTATTTGTGGATACATGGCATGATATTTGAAAAATGTAGACATGGACTTATTAAACAATACTTTGTCACTGAACATAATACCTACATGGCATATATCCCTCGTGTCAAGCTAGGAGGGTATTGTTAAAAAAGCAACCTTCCCAAGAGTGGAAGGCGGGTCAGCATGTGGTCAAATATAGTAAAAAATGAGAAGACATTTTTATGACAAAATTAGAAAGTACTCTTCAAGAGCTATTCAATTATATATAACATTTGAGTATTTTCTAACATGCTGATGAAGAAAAGTCAAACCCTAATTTTTGGTCAAGTGTGAAAGAGGTCAATTAAAGTCAAAATTGGAGTGCCACATGTCAAAATCTTGTAAACCTTGATCGAAGGGTTATTTTTAAGCCACATCATCACTTCAAAACATAAAAAAGTTCCAAATAAGCCATCCTTCCATTCTTCGGTGGCAAGATTTGTGAACAACTTTTCTTGCGTTTTTGAAGTTTTTTTTTGTGGAGCTTTTTGGTTGGGGTCTCAAGCCTATTTAAAGACTACCTATAGAGTACATAATTCATGTTGTACTCTATCTCTTCTTGGCTTTACCTTAAGTTGAAGGTCTTGAAGACTTTTTTAAGTTTTTCCTTTGTATTATAGGCCACATGTAAAATTATCCAGACGCGATTGCCAAGAAGACGATCCAACAAGTTTATATATGATAGTAGTAACGTATAATTTAGCTTTTAGTTCTTTGATATATGTCACGATTTAGGTTGAATGCTGCTCACGCAAGTTGTTAATAGAATTATGGCCAATCTTGGCAAAGCACATTAGAAGGCTATTAAATGCTTTTCGAGATATTTGAAGGATTAAAGTCTATATGCCTATTTTGGCATGGATTTTGTGATTGAAGATAGGTGATGTGTATACTAGTAAATCCACTAGTGCCTATGTATTTAGACTTGTACTTGATGCTATCTTGGTCCTCTAGGCTACAAAGAACAATTGTATTATCTATTACTGAGGCTGAATATAGTTGAACCATTAAGATTTTCAAAGAAGCCACATTGTCAGCATGCCAACAAAGTGATCTTGACTTCTTGTAAGAGAACATGAGTCAAAAGTGCAAAGTGGTGCACAAGTGGTCGAGAACAAGAGTGCACATGTAGTGCACAAAACGTTTGTTCACAATAGTTTTGTAGGATTAGTTTCACAATAGTGCACAAACAATTTGTTCACAATATTTTGTAGATTTTCCTTTGGTTGCATTAGTTTCATCAAAATCCATTACTTTTTCAATCTTTTGGTTAGAACCCACATATTTTGTACAGAGTACATTGCAACAACCATAGTACCACTTGTTTGGTTGAGAATGTCATGTTTCATCTACACATAATGCATTGATGTACAAATTATCTTCATTTGAACTCATTGCATGTGATAAGTTCTAGACAAATGCTCTCACTACTTTTCAAATGACAAAGACACAACATCATCTTTGCCATTTAGCTAATGGGAGTTGCATAACCTAAAGGAGTCTTTTCAATCCGTGTTGGGTTTTGAAGGCTGAAAGATCCTGCATACTCATGTTATTTCTACATTTATGTCCTTCCTTACTATAGCTCCCTTAAAGAGCTTCCCAAACACATTTGTATTATAGTTCTATTGCTTTAGTTTGGTGAAGTCATAAGCAATTTTCATGATTATTTGTTCTTTGGGTCACTAGGTCTATGGGAACTCATTGAAAAATCAGATTATAGCTCCATAACACACACACACACACACACACACACACACACACACACACACACACACACACACATGTCACACACACACACACACACACACATACTTACACACACAAACACACACGATTGGGGGGTGTCTAATGCTCACATACGAAGGATTTTAGAATATCAATTTTCCACAAGGGAAGAAGTGGAAATATCAAAAAATCCAAAAAGTCAATAGGTGGTCAATTTTGGTCAAAGAGATGGTAAAAATGGTCAAAATGAGGAGGAGAATGTTATAGCTGGAGCGTGGAAGGTACTCTTCAAAAGGATTCTATTAATATATAAAGCTTAGCATTTGGACAAGATGTGGAGGGTCGAATTCTGAACCCTAATTTTGCATATGCATCCTAAAATAGTACATGCTTCTGAAATTGCACATGATATTTTTTTTGACACTTGAAGCATCCCATCAATTACATCCAAAGGCTAGGATTGATGCTTATGAAAGCAACTTGTAAAATAATAAGCAAGGCGATAGACATAAATGAAATTTTTGAAAAAAACAGAAATTATTAGAAGTGCTTTTTCCAAGAAAACTCTCAAGCGAGCTTTATGCTTTATTGATAGTAGCTTTTCGTGGGCAAATTAAACCTATAAAAGACCATGATGACAAGCAATTCTCATCACTCAAGATGCGGGCTATCCTAGAGCTTGGTGTGGATGATCTTGCCCATCACTTGGAGCGGTGGAGTTGTGTGCTTTTCATCATCTTCAAAGTGAGAAGAAGCCTTAGTGCATCATCTTCAAAGCTATGGAGATTGTGGACTCATGAGTAGCAACAAGAGCATACGTTTCAAGCATATCTTATATGCTACTTATAACTTCATGTACTTTATTCATGTTGTGTATGGAATAGATGTGGAGCTTTGGCTCCTTTCTCTCTATTGTCTTGTCGATTCTCTTGCTCGTCTCTATTTTCTCTCTGTCTCAATTATTGATTGTGGGCCTAAAAACCGACAAAAGATTGGTCTCCTTGTGTCTTCTTTAGCATACAAAGCTTTTGCTCTCCTCTTGTGTTAATGCTAAATCCACATGGCCATTCTCTTGAGACGCTTAGGACACCCTTGCATAGATCTCATCGCACTCTTTCATAGAAACTTGACAATTGAATTTTCTTGATGACCTCTCCAAGAATTAGATAATCTTAGTCTTCCTCCACCATATTTATAGACTCATCTTTTGTCTAATTTTTTAATGTCTTCTTTAGCTATAGTGTTAAGACAACGATCTTTGCTGTGAAGAGAGAAGAACTAATAGGGCGAGGCTCATGTGGCTGTGTAATGGGAGGTTGCCTAGGTACCTTATATAATCTCTCAGCATAATCATGCCATGTATGTGGGTCTCCAATGGCGTGGCTCTTGTAGGGTACACCATGCTACAACACTGTCCAAACTCGTAAAGAGGCAGTATAGCTCAAGCTTCTGTACCTCAAAAGCTTACCTCTTCTGATGCATGAGGGTCTTCATCTCTCTCTCTCTCTCTCTCTCTCTGTGATCTCTCCCAATGCTCGTTGAACTAGTAGTCGACGGTAGCGATCTCTGCATTCCTCATCATACTAGCGATGTTGTGGCATAGTCTCGGGAGGAGGTGTGTGACCAGAGTGGATGGTGTGTGGGAAGGAGCTTGTGTGTGGGAAGGAGCTGATGACTGATGTTTGAAGGATTGAAGCTATCTTGGAGGTGAGTAGATGTAGTGGAACGTTAGGATGAAGCAAGAGAAGATCCTTCTCGACTTGAGTCGCATATATGTGAGCTAGCTCGCGTGTGAAGTGGGATGTGTGTTACGGGTGAATGAGATAAGTAGGTGGATGGCGACGTAATCTACTATACTTCCCTTCCCATCTTGTGATTGAGTGTGGTATGCATGTCAATCCTCTTGAGGTAGGCCACTAAGCCATCCTATTAATAACGAGATTATGTTGAGAGCCTAGTCTGAGTAGATGAGTGTCATAGTGAGTGTGTGTAGAGTTGGCTGAAGCTCGAGCTCTGAACTCCTCGAGTATGGTAGGTAGTATCTGTGGGCCCTCTGTGTCAAATATCTCAAACTTATCATTGCCCGTCTTGGCATTGAAGTCTCCATAAGGGGTTTTTTTGGTGGGGGAAGAGAGAGAGAGAGAGAGAGAGAGAGAGAGAGAGAGAGAGAGAGAGAGAGAGAGAGAGAGAGAGAGAGAGAGAGAGAGAGAGAGAGAGAGAGAGAGATGAATGGATGGCAGGAAGCACCATCCTCGTACTCCGGACGTCGATCGCCATCTTTAGTCAAGCAGAGATCACGATCTAGCTCATTGGATCGTAGGCCTTTTCAAGTCGATGGCGAGGCGACAGCCCAACAGCATCGGTCACAGGAGCACTCTTCTGAGGATGATGTGATCGTCATGGATACAGATGAGCTTTTGGCTGTTCCTGAGACGGGGCACCCTGTCCGTATTCCAAGGACAAGAGGACGGCAAAGAGTGCGAGGACAGCAGTGAAGGCAGTTGATCGCAGAACGTCTACTCTTTTCACTCTGTGTAGTTCCCGTTGAAAGAAAAATGGAATTACCAGAGTTCATCTCCAGGCTCCTGGTTGACTCTGTGCTTGAGCTGAGTGCTCTCTTTTGACTGTGAATCATCTCTTTCACATCAAGAGTCTGACAGTTTTACGTAACGAAAAAGAAGGTGATTCTTTGCAAGCACTGAATCAAGAATGGTTGCGTGCCGTGGGAAATACGGGCTAAATTTCGTTTATGTTAATCTCCTAGCGAGTCTTTGTAATTACAGGTACTGCTATTTACGATGATTGTAAGAAGATCGTCTGTAAAAACACAAGAGGTCTTTAGCTCTGCTTTTGATGTCAGATTATGTGTGCTTCCAGTGTGTGTCTTAAGGACATTTTTAATGTAGGAAATGATCTAATTCATATGGACATGCTTTTGGAATAGATGATAATACCTAATTTTTTCAGGTCCATGAAAAAATAGATGCTAAATGAAACATAGCTTATTGGGGTGTGCAAAGTTTGTAGCCTGCGGTGTGCTGTGATTTTTCTAGAAAGTTTTCCCTCTCTCCCCTCGCCCCCCCTTCCCCTTTTCTTGATGAATATTGCCCCCCCCCCCCCCCCCCCCCCCCCCCCCCCCCTTCTCTGCCCCTTTTCTTGTTCAATATTGGCCTCCCTCCCTTATTGCCCAATGCTGATATGGGGTGATCAAAGTTTATAGGCTGCGGCTTTATGTGATTTTTAAAAGAGGTTTGCGTGCTGCGGCCACGTCTCCCTCTCTCTCTCTCTCTCTCTCCCCCCCTGGCTTTTTTCTTGTTGGCCTCTTTGTTTAGACCCGCATCATCCTTGACAACTCATATAGAGATATGGATGTTATAGAAGTCCACCTAGTGTTTGAAAGTTCATGTCCCAGTTGTCGAATTGTGTGAATTGTAAGGAAATGACCGGAATTCAATGAAATAGAATACAAGCTGCGTACTATGCAGGTGAAAGGAACGGCTTTTTACGTTATGTGAGTGAGTCGAAATTCAATGTTCAACATAACCAACGCACTGTGTGCTTTTAACGATACAAAGGGTCTTAGATCATTTTCTTGGAAAGTGGCTAAATAAGGATACGAAAAAGCCCAATTTAATTTAGATAGCTTGTGATAAACGAGATATTTCTCGCATAGTGACACCAAGTACATGTGATGATACTCGGGTTACAAAGTCAGGTATACACCAAAATAGAGAAATGGAGATGCATTTTCTTATCAATAAGTCGTAGTTATTGTAGAGGCATAGTTGTGGCGCTATGCCATGGGGGATAAAGAATACATAGTCATATATACATACATACACACATATATAAATGCATACTATCATTAGAGGAGCACTAGATTGTGTTCATTGATTAGAATAAATGAGATTTCTGAAATATACTTCTAAATACAAGATTATACACGCAGGTAAATGGTAATATATAACTACTATATAAAGTTCCATAATGGAGATTGATATATGTAGATAATTGGACTATGCTGGATACATGAGATCCCACAATTTGGGAATGTGGGTATGAAATATGATATCATGATTAGAAGAACTCCTTTGAGGGAGATGAACTAGATATAGAATATACCTGGATAAGATCTCATACTACAAGGTTACCAAGAGGATAAAATTGGATGAAGAGAATGCTAGATTAGAGAAGAATAGAACAAAGAGCTAGGAAAAGATGTGAATTGGAACTTGGACAGTGCTTACTTGGGGAACTGGACTCTTTGAACTCCCAACGTTGGCATTGGCGAGATTGAGGATATACGTTGCCAAGCCCTCCTTATATAGGTGTTGAAGGATGGCTTGTCAAGAGAAGTCACAGATTGATGATATCATCAATGATGTAAGTCTCGAAACATGATTTCTGGATGCCCAAATCAAGCAAGTAAATAGTTGATCTTAGGGTTCTCACATGCTTCGGGTTTGTGATGATGATATTAGTTTCTCCAAAATATGAACGGGTAATGAGATATAGTAAATCCATCGATTTAGGTTTGGTCAAGTTTTCTTCATGTGTCTCCATGACATTATCTCTCTTTCAAGTGATGAGTTCTATAAGGAGTGCCCATTTTCTCTGGCTTGGGCTTTAGTGGATTCTTCTTTTGGAGTTCACAACATGTATTAATGCTCTTATGATCTTTTAGAACTTGAATGTTCATAGTTCATGGTGTTTGTAGATTTCTTGATATGTGGTACTAGAATATTCGGGACAGTAGGTATGAAATATAATATTAGAACTACAAGAACTCCCTTGAGGAAGAAGAACTAGGTTAATGAAATATAATATCAGAACTACAAGAACTCCCTTGAGGAAGATGAACTAGGTTTAAGAAATGATTGGACAAGATCTCATATTGCGAGATTATAAGAGGATAAAATTGGATATCTACAATTATACTAGTCAAGATTAGAATATGGAGCTAAAAAAGAACATGAACTAGAACCTAGAAAGTACGTACTTGGAGAACACGACTCCTTGATCTCTCAAGAATAACATTGGCAAGATTGAGGATACATGTGGCCAAGTCCTTCTTGTATAGGTGAAGGGTGGTTTGTGAGGGGTGGTTACCAATTGATGATGTCTTTAGTGATATCATCAACTCAAAACAAGACCTCTAGATGTTAGAATCAAGTACTTAGATTGTTGATCTTAAGGTTTTGGCACATTCCAAACATGACAACGGTACTACTTTCTCCAAATTGTGAAGCTATAATGAGATATAGTAAATCCATACATAATCTAGGCTTGGTGAAGGTTTCTTCATGTGTCTCCACTACACATGCATGCATACATACATACATACATACATACATGCATGCATGCATGCATGCATACATACATACATACATACGTACGTACGCACGTACATACATACATACATACATACATACATACATACATACGTACGTACGTACGTACATACATACATACATACATACATATCTCATATAAGTGAACTATTTAAATAGGACCCAACACCAACAATTTTGTATGATTGCATATCTACACACATACTTCCTTCACCTAATTAGGACCCTTTTTCACACATATTGACCTTTTTGCATTTGTACATCCAAAATTGCATATATACATACCTACATATACATACGTAAAAAATGACTATATATGTATATACTTTTTTTTGGAAGACAATTTGTTCGGTTCCTTTTAGTACTATCACAATCAAGTATATGGTTCTCACTCTCTCTATGATTTCTCATTCGGCAAGGAAGTTTCCCATAAGCAAGTTGTGTGGCACTAATTAGTATACATACATTTTACAAGTTCTTGTCTACACGTTCTTCTTTGTAAGAAGAGGGGTCGACTTTGGATCGGTTTGTAGATATGTAAGCACCAATCTTCACAAATTATAATGTTGTTAGAATGAAGGCTCTATCCATGTGGGCTTTTTATATATATAACTCAAGTTTCATCGTCACAAGTTTATATATGAAAAAAACCCATCATTTTTTTAGACATAACTCAAGTAGTAGATATACCTGATAGAACACCGAGTTGTTTTACACACTCGTATTTTTGGTTGCTCATTCATATCTTTTATGTGTGCAAACAGGTATATTATACATCCTTATTTGAATCCTTAAACCTTGAAGATTTCAATTTTTCTTTTCTTCTAGGTAATAATGAAATGGATTGATCACACATATTGTTGGTTCTTCACTCATATATACTTACAAAAGACTCAATTAGGTGTTAGCTCGTATTCGTTTTTATCTATTTACATAAAAATGTTCATATTTTCTTTTCAAACTATTATGAGTTGGAAAATAGGTGTTCATAGTGCATGGCTACTGGGTATGTTTCTTAGATTTATGAGAAAGGAATGTGATGTTAGACATGTTACCCTCTAAAGAACTTATTTTTTAAAAATTATAAGTAGATGAGAAGGTCCAATAAGTTGATTTAAGGTCAAAATGCTCGAATGGGAAACGTACTCAAATGGTTGTTCCTTTGTTAAGATTGTTTAAAGTGCTTAATAGTTTTTTTAATGTTTTGTTGGTGACATGTCCAATGCTCTTGGACGTGTCAAGTTGTGACTGAGATATCAACCAAATCAACCAAGTACAGTTGTTGTACCTATCACGCCTCTCAATATGTTTGTTCTTACTCAACATACTTCTTATACCATTTGAACTATATATTTCTAACCATTTGGATATCCTATTTTACTTAAGACGACTCATTGATTATGACATGTTTTTGTTTGATGTATGCGGCTTGTTAGTCATTGAGTGAATGAGTAATCCATGTCCTTTAACTTTATATACATCTACTTTTTAATGAATTTTTATTTGTTTTTACTTGTTATAACCCTTCTATGGGTTTCTAGTGCTTCACACGGTTGGGGGATGGTCCACATGGTGGATCACCCTCTACAATGTGGCCCATTTTCCCGGTTGGGGGTGGGTGTATATATATATATATACACACACACACATACATACATACGTATACACATGCATACATGCATACATACATACATACATACATACATACATACATACATACATGCATACATACATGCATACATACATACATGCATGCATGCATGCATACATACATACATACATACATACATACATACATACATACATACATTCATACATACATACATACATACATTCATACATACATACATACATACATACATTCATACATACATACGTACATACACACACACACACACACATACATACATACATACATACATACATACATACATACATACATACATACATACATACATACATACATACATACATACATACATACAACACGAATAGGAATATGCAGAATATCATCATTTTCGATACCTTCTGCATCAGCTTCATTACCTGCAGTTGTAACAGTTGCAGGTGTGATAGGACGTTTTTCAACACCCTGCACAATGTTCCACAGTCCTTTTGCAACCAACACATGTCGCATCATATAAGGCCATAACGAGTAGTTGGTACCATCCAACTTATCTTCAACAGCCAACATACGGAATACATCACTGCTTTCAACCATGGCTGGTGACTAAAATACCTTGATGCAGAAAATTGACTGTATCTCAAAAAGTTGAACAGAACTACCCAGACGAATTCCACTAGACCTGTAGCAGACTTTGAGATGCTCAAACAGAAAACATTTGGCACAAAAAGACAAATTAGCTTGCACAAGCGCTACGATAGTGCGTTTGGAGGCCGAAACGAGCTTAGATCGTGATTTCGGCACACAAAGCAAAGCTGTTTTGATCACGAAAACACGTTTAGTATGCTCACCAAAATTCGTGCGATTCTGAGACTACAACCCGAGGAGTGTCGAGGGTGCCCTAGATGAAGCGACGACCTGCTCTGATACCAATTGTTGGAGTTAGATGTCTGCGGAAGCACGCGAACAACACAAGGAAGAAGAAGAAGCTTGGAGCACAACACACAATACTGAATGTATTACTAGAGAATGTACAAAGATAAGTAGCCCATCAGAGCAATAGGCGTATATACAAGCCGGGGGAAAAAACCTCCTAAAGAGGGAAAAAAGTGCCCGGGCAGTCCTAGTGTGCTCACACACATCACTACCTAAATATATCAACATGTTATTACATAATCCTAGGGATATGGGTGAATTACCAATGATTCATGATCTGAGCATATTGCACGGCTGCTAATTTACCAAACATGACTTGAAGCGTATCCCCTTATGATTGCCTAGAATAAAAATTATGAACAACTTAGATACCACATGCTCTCACAAACCTCTAACTATAGAATCCTGATACTCTTACCATGTGTCTAGTTTCTACATGTGGTATTTTCCACCATAATCTCATGAGTTTTGGTTTTTAGATCCCTAATACTAGAAAGGTTTAGATTTTTGGCTTGGGTTTGTGACATCCTTTATCATAAATTTTTGTCACTCCTACATCTTCAGTTGTAGAATCCCCACCCGATTGTCAGACCTCATATTACTACAAGGACTCTAGCATGCAAAAATCCTAAGGCACAAGATGATTCTTCTATTAATAGTGATCCTGATTTGACTGGTTCTTCATCCAATGCTCTCGTAAGGCATTTGGTAAGTATACTTCTTATGTAGGCACTTATGTACTCTTTCAGTAAGAACTCTACATGTATGAAACATATAAACCACAAGATTATACTCCTTTGAAATATTTTTTCCTTAGTTTTATAAAGGCAAAAGTTCCTAAAGACGTGCGCTTGTTAAAATTATCATTTTTCCAATGATGTATAATGTTTTCATTATATTTGATGCACCTTTCGGAGAATAGTGCATGTGAGAACCTACCATTGTGAGCTATTCAAATAAGTTGGAAATGATATCTAAGATATCAAACTGCTACGAGAGAAATACATTTGAATACAAGGGTCTTACTTAGGCTTCTTCATGACGTATATCAAGCGTGACATTCAAAGTTGTTTTAATTTTGAGTATGGATCATTATAGAGTTTTTCTAAAATCCTTATTTATTTACCACTATCACGCAGTAAGATTAAGGTTACTTTAGTTTTGATGTTGGTTCAAACACTAAGGATAATGATAATTGGATTTATGTGCACTTGTCCAAATGGGATATGCAATATTTAATAATTCAAACTCATGTTTGGTAATAGTACATTTGATTCTTATTTTAGAATGGATCTTTTTTAAAAACTGAAATTTTTGTACGTAAAATCGTTACTACAATTAGATTTTATAATTGCAATTTTTTTAAAAACAACATAGGTGTGTATTCAAGGTAATGCTGAAGATTCAAAGAATGTTTCGAGAGATCTTATCTAAACTTGTAGTATTATGATGATCGTCTTTTGCAACTGCTTAATAAGCATGTTATGTTGGAGTTCAAGGTCTGTGGAAGCACAAGAACAACACAAGGAAGAAGAAGACGTATGGAGCACAACAAAACACAGAATCTATTACCAAGTGAATTTACAAAGATAACTGACTCTTTACGGTTATAGGAGTATATACAAGAGGGAGGGGGGAGGAATGAGGGAAGAAAACCTTGTATAGAGGGAAAAAAGTGCCCTGACAATCTTGAGTGTGTTTACACACATCACCACCAAAATATATAAACAAATCTCCTCTAGGAGTGATGTGGTGAACAAGGAGCTGGCACTCATGTATAAGGAAGTACCAAGCTATGTGGAAAGAGATCAATCTACAAAAGGAGTTAAGCCCAAACCTTTGCAAAAGGCGTCAAACTTCTTCCTAGGTAGAGACTTTGTGAGAATGTCTACAACACTCTCCTACATGCACACATAAGCCAAACTGATCTCTATAATAGAGAACCTCTCCTTGACATAATGATAGTGCACCTCAATGTGCTTTCTGCGAGCATGGAAGACATGGTTCCTCACAATTTCCAATGCACTCTGACTATTAGTGAAGATGGTGGTGACAGAAGACTTACCAATACTTAAATCAACGAAAGGGCCTGTGAGCCAAACACACTCAACAATCGCTGTGAAAGCTTCCCTATATTCAGCCTCACAACCAGAAGCGACCACAATAGGTCGGGTCTTGCTCAATCAAGTTATGCATGGCCTGTCAAGCATGAAGAAAAAACCACCGGTGCACATATGAGTATCGTAGCAACCAACCCAATCTGATTCTAAAAAAGCATGTAAACCTAGCAATAATGATCCCCCTTGAGATAAAACAATCAAACTAACCGAGTACTAGTAATGAGAGATGCGCTTAACCTCCTCCCAATGCTTGATACCTAGGCAATGCATAAGCTTGCTCATTTGAGAGGCAACAAACTGAATATCAGGTTGTGTTATGCACAAGTAAATCAAGCATTCAACAACCTGGTAATAGAGAACAACATCAAATGCATGTCTAGCATCATGAAGACTCAACCATAAATGTTTTTACATGGGAGTGGCAATAGGTTTGCAATCTTCAAGGCCAAAATGCTCCAATAATGTGTTAATATATTTTGTTTGACACAAAGCTATTCCTCTATCAACTTGCATAAAATACATGCCCAAACAATGATGCAAATGCCTAAAATCTAACATCTCAAAAGAGGCACACAAATCAGCCTTAAATTCAGAAATATGCTTCTCATTAGGACAAATGAGCAGCATGCCATCAACATATACAACAATGATCAGAAGTACATCATCTGCACGCTTAACATATAAGGTTCTCTTTGTCGGACTATTTTCAAAACCATGTGCAAGCAAAGCATGTATATTTCCATACCAAGCACATGGTGCTTGCTTCAAACCATATAACACCTTTTTTAACTTGCACAATTTGTTTTCATGCCCTTTCTACACAAAACCAAGAGGCTCAAATACGTACACTTCTTCATGTAAGTCACCATTCAAAAATGTGGTTTAATGTCCAACTGATGTACATTCAACCATGATGAGCTGCATATAAAGGTTGAGAAATTACCTCATTTCGAGGGCACTTGACTATCCACCTATAGAGAGAGGCAGCAAAGTGTCATACACATCTTTAGAGCTAACTAATGTCTCCTTGCTACATGAAAGTAATGGCCGAATTGCATCTTCCACAAAAACAACATCACAACTAACCAAAATGCGTTTAGAGTGTGGATGATATAGATGATAGACTTTGCTTTTATAACTATACCCAACAAAAATACATTTCACTTCTTTATCATCCAACTTTTTGCATTGCTATTCAAACACTAATGTATATGACAAACAACTAAAAACACATGGATAATCAAAAGATGGCTTGCGACCATATGAAGCCTCATATGTAGTGATCGATTGTAGTGCTTTGGTGGAACACCTATTAAGTACATATGCTGCATGGATGACAGCCTCAGCTAGAAGCTATGTGGTAAAGCTTGACTTTTGACCATACACCTTGCCATTTTCATCAGAGATCTATTCTTTCTTTGAGAAAATCCATTTTATTGAGGTGTATAGGGCATTGTACATTGATGTTTTATCCCACGCTCAACTAGAAATGCATTAAAATCGAAAGACATTATTCCCCCCTCGATCAAAATGGAGGGTGCCCAATTTACATACTAGAAGACTTTAGCCATAACGAGGAACTATTTGAAGCACGTAAATACTTTGGACTCTGCTTTCAATGGATATACCCATGCATGTGTGGAGAGGTCATCAATACAAGTCATAAAGTAAAGGTAATTCCCAAATGAATGTGTCTACATAGGACCATAAACATCAATATGAACAAGCTGAGAATCATGAGAAAATCGGACTAGACCATCTTTTGGGAAGGAGGAACACCGCATCTATGAGCTATACAACCCATGACATAAAATGGCAGAATCAATTATAACATCACCATTTGAGAGATCATGAATTGTCTATCTATCATCAATAAATTTGACAACCAAGCCAATCTTGGATGATGATGAAACTAAAAACATATTTTTATTGATACTTGACACATATAAAAGATCTCACAATGCCAAAGAACTTCCATAATTAGTAATCGATATGATCAAAATCCCATTATAGGATAAGAGGAGTTGTTCACACATGTGATAGTATTCCCTATAAGGGTAAGCCCAAGTGAATTGAAGAAACTGCACTGCAAGGTAATATGTTTGGTTGCCTCACCATCAAAGTACCAAACATCTGAGTCTACTCCATACATACATTGCTCATGAGAAGATGGGTCATAGATCCAAAAAATAGTAAATTCCCATTCTTCATTCTGAACAAGATTGGTAGACTACTAACATTGATGCTGATGCACATGATATTGGTTTGGCCTTGGCAATGCATAGAGAAGAACATCAATCTCCAATATCATGTTGAATCGAAAACATGTTTTCATAGGAGTGGCAATAGATTTACAGTCTTCAAGGCCAAATCGCTACAATATGTGTCAATATATATTTTTTGACACAAAGCTTACTGATAGAGAATAACATCAAGTGAAGCTCCAATATCATGAAGACTGAACCGTAAACGTGTTTCCATAGGAATGGCAATATATTTATAATCTTCAAGGCCAAAATGTTGCAATAATGTCAATATATTTTGTTTGACACAAAGCTATTCCACCATCAACTTGCATAAATTGAATGCCCAAGTAATGATGCAAATGCCCAAAATATGACATCTCAAAAGAGGCATGCAAATTGGCCTTAAATTTAGCAATATGCTTCTCATTAGGACCACTAAGAAGCATGTCATCAACATACACAACAATGATCAGAAGCACATCATTTGCCATGCTTAACATATAAGATGCTCTTAGTTGGCTTGTTTGCAAAATCATGTGCAATCAAGAAGGCATGCATTTTTTCATACCAAGCATGTGGTGCTTGCTTGAAACCATATAATGCCTTTTTCAACCTGCCTTTCATGCTCTTTCTACACAAAACCACAAGGCTGAAATACATACAATTCTTCATGTAAATCACCATTTAGGAATGCAATTTTAATGTACAACTGATGTACATTCCAACCTTGATGAGCTTCAAGTGCACAAATGCTATGAACAGTGGTCATTTGGCATGTGGGTGCAAATGTCTCATCAAAATCAATGCCTCTCTCTTGAGCATAACCTTTTGGAACAGGCCTAGCCTTATTCCTATCACCTATTCCATCAGGCTTACGCTTCAGCTTGTATACCCATGTAGTAACAATGGCCTTTTTGCTTGGAGGTAAATCACATAAAGACCAGGTACCATTCTTCATAACAGAATATTTTTGATTGCATAACAACCATCTAATTTTTTGAATTTTTTGCTTCATTAAAAGAAACAAACTCATTCTGATCACAAAGACTAGAGGCAGCCATTGCACAGAAATCTGATGCAAAAGAAGCACTATGAGAGCTTGAATGAGTACAATATGATAGTGGTGCATCTTATTTGCTATCTCTCAAAATCGGCACCAACCATTTTGGCATAATTTTTTCCTCCTCTATATGAAAGTACATGAAAGTAATGGTTGAATTGCATCTTCCACAAAAGCAACATCATGATTAAACAAAATGTGTTTAGTTTGTGGATCATACAGAGGATAGCCTTTGCTTTTAGAACTATACCCTACAAAGATACATTTTATTGTTTTATCATCCGATTTCTTGCGTTGTTGTTCAGACACTAATGCATATGCTAGACAACCAAATATACATAGATGCACAACAGATGGCTTGTAACCATGCCAAGCCTCATATGGAGTGATAGATTACGGTGCTTTGGTGGGATACTTATTAAGTACGTATGATGCACACATAACAACCTCAAGCGAGAAGCTATGTGGTAAAGCCTGTCTTTTGACCATACACCTTGCCATCTCAATGAGACACTTCTTCTTTCTTTCAGAAACTACATTCTCTTAAGGTGTATATGGACTATACAATGATGTTTTATCCCACATTCAAGCAAAAATGCATTAAGATCAAAAGACATGTATCCCCTCATCGATCAAAATGAAGGATGCCTATTTTGCATGCTCACAAATTTCAACCATAACAAGAAACTGTTTGAAGCACATAAACACTTCATAGTTTGCTTTCAATCGATACTCCCATGAATGCCTAGAAAAATCATCAATAAAAATCACAATTTAAAGGTAGTTCCCAAAAGAAGTTGTCTACATAGGACCACAAACATCACTATGTACAAGTCACCTTATGGGAAGCTCAAGCTGAACCATCTTTAGGGAAGGAGGAATGATGCATTTTTCCTAAAATATAGCCTTCACATACATGTTTACAAGGTGCATTAAGTTTGGGCAGAGAGGAAAAGATATCAGATTTCTATAGGCATAACAAACTATCATAATGGAGATGACCAAAGTGTGCATGCCAAAGCTTTGTAATTGAGATGTCATGAGAATCATGTATTACACATGCTGATTCATTCACAAATTTTGCATAGTCTATGAGCTTATACAACTCATGATGTAAAATACCAAAAGCAATGATGACATCCACATTTGAGAGATCATGAACTATACACCTACCATAACCATATTTGACAACCAAGCCAATCTTGTCTAATGCTAAAACTGACAATAGATTTTTATTGATCCTTGGATTATACAAAGCATCTGAGAATGTGAAAGAACCACCCTCAATAGTAGTCAAAATGATCTTATTAACTCTAATTACAGGATATGAGGAGTTGTTTGCACATGTGACAATATTCATTGTAGGGGTAGACTCAAGTGAACTTAAAAAATCGTGTTGGGAGGTAATAAGTTTGGTTACCCCACTATCAAAGTACCAAATATTTGAGTCTACTATAGACATATGGTGCTCATGAGAAGATGGGTCATAGTTGCAAACAATAGTAAATGCCCATTCTTCATTATTCACAAGATTAGTAGACTCTATTTTTGGTGTAAAGGCTTGTGCAACAACCATTCTAGCCTCTTTCTTCTTTGCCTCTTTTGCAACCGATTTTGGATAACTCTTTATGACATGATCGTTTCCTTTATAGAATTTGCAAAACTATTTCTGCTTTTTTGTTTTCCTTTCATCTTTATCTTCTTCTTTGACTATGTAGTATGAGTAGGTTTCCGCTTACTAGTAGATGAGCTCCATTTACCTTTTCCCTTCTGACTAGTTAAGAAAGCTTGATCTTCAATTGATCTTCTCGCAAAAAATAGAGACTAACTGCCAAATGTTAAGGCATTTGGATTGCCTTTCATCATTAAATGAAGAGTAGAAACAAAACTTTGATATAAATATGGAAGAACATTAAGAACAGTTTGCACAAGTGAACTATCTGGTAAGACCATCAACATAAATCAATTACTCTTTCAAATCTTTGATCTTTGTGAGAAATTTGTTCATAGAATCTCCTTTATTCATATGCTCATTCTCCAATTTTTTTCAGAGGTAACTAACACGAGCCTCATTTCTTGCTTGGAATAAAGTGCTAAGTGTATCCAAGCATCCTTTGCTTTTTTGCAAGCGCAAATGTGAGGGATAATGGCATGTTTGATAGACAAAGCTATCAATGCATGTGCCTAAGCATCTCTGCCATCCATTGAGTTTTCTGAGCAGTAAGTGTGCAAGAACTGCAACAGGAACAAGAATCTTCTGCTAAACTTATAGACTTTGAGGCGCTTGCATTGGCAAACTGAAACCTGTATATTTGTTTGGCATAAAAGGAGAAAATTGCCGTGATAAGCACTACAATAGTGCATTCGGAGGCCAAAATGATCTCATATCAGAATTTCAATGACACAAAGCAAAGATATTTTGAAGTCCTAATCACCATGAGTATGGTCACCAATTTTTGTGCGATTTTGAGACTGTGTCCGAAGGGGTGACTTCAATGCCCTAGATGAAGCAGCAACTAGATATGATACCAAGCGTTGGAGTTTGAGGTCTATGGAAGCACACAAACAACACAAGGAAGAAGGAGAAGCTTGGAGCACAACACACAATACTGATTGTATTACCAACTGAATATTCAAAGATAAGTAACCTATTATGGTTATTGGCAGATATACAAGGCAAGGAAAAAAACCTCCTAAAGAGTGAAAACAGTGCCCCGATGGTCCTAAGTGCATTCACACACATCACTACCAAAATATGTCAACATTGACAAGAATGTATCAATAGAAATCAACTCATCCTTCAAGTATTTGATATTTTTCAAAAACTATCCATAGAATCTCCTTCATTCAGATGCTCACTCTCCAACTGTATTTGGAGGTAAGCAACATGAGCCTCATTGCTTGCATGGTATAAAGTTGTATTTTTATCCCAAGCATCCTTTGCTATCTTGCAAGAGTGAATGTGAGGGATAATGGTACGTTTGATAGAAAAATCTATCGATGCATGTGCTTGAGCATCTCTACCATCTCAAAAAAGTTTCTCTATAGTAGGTGCCACAAGAACCGTAACATGACTAGGAGATTGAAGATTATCATCTTCAACACCATCTACATCACATTTAATAATTGTATTTGTAAGCATAATGGGATATTTTTCAACACGGTGCATAATATTCAACAACCCTCTTGCTACCAATATATGATGCATTATATATGCATACAATGGGTAATCAGTATAATCCAACTTATCCTTAATACCAACATACATAATACATCTTTCACCAATTGCCATGACTACATGTCCTAATGCAAGAAATTGACCATATCTCAAACTTTTACTGACAAACCAAAATATGTATTTATGTTTGGCACAAAAGGATAAAATTTCCTGCAAAGCCATTGTGATAGTGCATTCTGAGGTCGACATGAGCTTAGTTCAAAATTTTGATACCATTACAAAAGCTGTTTTGAACTCCTAATCACCTCCAATATGCTCACCAATTTTCAATCGATTTAGAGACTATGACTAAAGGGGTGTGGAAGATTCCATAGATGAAGCGGTGACATGCTCTGATGCCAATTGTTGGAGTTCAAGATTTGCGGAAGCACACGGAAAACACAAGGAAGAAAAAGAAGCTTGGAGTGCAACACAACATAGAATGTATTACCAAGTGAATTTACAAAGATAAGCAACCTATTAGGGTTATAGGCATATATATAAGACGATAAAAAAACCTCCTAAAGAGGGAAAAAAGTTCCCGTGCACTTATAAGTATGCGCACGCACATCACTACCAAAATATATGGACATGTTAAAGTTGGTGAATATTAGCACTCACCATTAAAACCTATCTAGATTTTTATGTACTACAACTCTTCCATGGATATCCTTTCTAATAGATGTTTATGATGTTCCAAATACACTGTCTTATTGGCACATCTCTATGAATCACTTCTTATATATTAAAGTCATTTAATAAAAGTATTTTTTTCCCAAAAGGAAGTTTCGTCTTGGCCTATTCTCTCAGACTCTAATTAAAGAAAAGAAAGAACAAGTTACACGTGAATGGGACTAGTGCCCTTGGGGCCCCCAAATCCCACAAAGAGGGGTAGAGCTTGTGGGTCTAGAGAGTGTTACAAAGGAGGTTAACAACCCTCCCCTCCCCCTCATGCAAGGCCCACTTGGATTTAAGCTTGTTGTTCTCGATGAGAAACACTTTATGATGCCTAAAAGGTGGGGACCTCTTACAGTTGGAGATTCTTTTGCCTAGGAGGAATAGAGGCTTCTAGATTGACCACTCTTTAGGAGGGTGTCCAAAATTGTTGGCACACCGCTCCCTCCAAAACTTCCAGAGGGTTTCCCCTCTTATAGCATTCCACAATGCTGTTGAGAAGCTGATCGCTTTGCCAAGCAACACTTGCTTGCATGTGTGTGCCTATGGTCTCAAAATATTCATGAGGCTCCACCAGAGAAGGAGATACTTGGGGCAAGCAAAGAAGATGTGACCCAAATCCTCGATGCTATGGCGGCATCGCTTGCACCACGATGGAGCCCCACAAATTTTGTTAGCCTTTAGGTTGGTCCACATACCATGGTGGAGAATTTGCCATATGAGAATCGATTTTTTGATCTCCATGAGGGGATGCGAGATAGACATGAACTTCGAATCCCAACACAGCTTTGTCCAAGTCAAGCACCACTTCTTGAGAAGCGTGATATGATAGTCCATGTTCACCTTGATTCTAGGAATTTTGAACAGGTGATTGCCATTGTGCCACATAAGACCCTCATGGCACGGTGGATCCTGCCCAATGAGGAGTTTTTGAACGTTCCCAAGCGATGCATCTGCTATGAAGGAGAGTCCATTCTTCATATGTCATTCTTAATTCAGGGTCTATGTCCTCAAATCCAATCCACTGACCAATTTCTTGTTTCCAGAGGTGTTTCCAATGTCTAAAACCCTTGTTCCAGAGCCTCTTAGCATTTTGGAGGTTCCAGGAAGCCACACCCCTAATGCTGAGATATGAAACCATATTGATTCATTTTGTCAAGTACCATCCGTCCATTTCCAATATTCTCTGACCCTGACAAATTGTTTGAATTTGTTCCAACTCTTCCAAAGGGAGTGCACAAGATTGAAACCTTTAGGTGAAATCGGGATTGGGGATAATAAAAGGGTAAGGAGGTCCAAGTCCTTCCAACCAGGGAGGCCCACCAATGTAATTATGTTCTTGTTCCTAAAAATGAGCTTGGCCCATGAGGTCTCATAGTTGCACCAAGCCCTGATGATCCATTTTGCTGCCAGCTTGTTAGCCATGCCTTGAATATCCATAATGCCCAGACCCCCACAATCCTTTTGGCTGATGCAGGTAGACCATTTAATTTTGGGAACCCCTCTTCTATTGTGGTCCCCTATCCAAAGAAAGTTTATGCAGATTCTTTCTAGTTTGCTAAGCTCTTGATCTTTCAGTCTCCAACAAGAGAGAAACTAAATGGTTGAGAAGATGAGAAAGGTATTAATTACCATGGCTCGACTTGCAAGGTTGATTTGCATGCCTTTCCAATATGCCAACTTGTTGTCTAGTTTAGAAAGGACCCAATTCCATCGCTGCTCCATCGAGACACCAAAGCCCTTTGGAATACCAAGTAGATGGAAGACCTAAACCTGGGGGATAATTTGGCAAGCATGGTCAACCATCAATTGGGGTGGAGGTCTGATGATGGCTCAAAAATCGATTTTAGAGTGTTTGATTTTGGAACCAGACACCTCACAAAATGTGTCAAGGCACCCCTGAAAGGCTTCAATGCTGGTCAAATCATTATGCACAAATGTGTTCATGTCATCTGCAAAAAGTCTCATGATCATCTGACCATGGTTGAGAGGTAGAGAAAGACCTTTAATATGGACCATTTCCATGTGATGATGCACAAGATGGCTGAGCCCTTCTGTGGAAATAGTGAAGAGCAGAGGAGCCAAAGGGCATCCTTGCCTAATAGATTGTTTTAATATGATAGCCTTTGATAACTGGCCATTGATATTTATTTGTGTCAATGAGTTCCCCAACAAAGTAGCGTTCATCTTAGTGAATTTCTGACTAGAGCCGAGGTCTTTGAGAGATTGGAGAACAAAGTCCCATTTTAGCCTTCCATAGGCATTGTTGAAGTCGATTTTAAGGAATACTACATCTTGCTCGAACTCAACAAAACCGATACCTTCCCAAATATCGATAATAGCTTCTAGGATTGATCTACCCTTGATGAATCCTTTTTGTTCCTTGCTAAAGCCAGCTCTTCAAGTGATAATAAATTCTATTGGCAATTACTTTCGCAAGAATCTTGTACCTATTTGAAACATCATGATTGGGCACCAATTTTCAATCCTATTCTTGTTACCTTTTTTATGGATAAACTTGATGACACCATTGTTTAGGCATTTAGGAAGCACACCGGAAGCAAAAGCCTCTTGCCAAACTAAGCAATAGGGTGGCCACCACCCATCTGAAAGAATTAAACAATTCATTTGTGAGGCCATCATGACACTTTTCCCATTGGGGAGCATATCGATAACTTCAAGAATCTCATTCTCTGCAATGGGTGTGTCAAGGAGAGACTTCAAGTTATGTGGTATTCTCAAGGGAGAGAATCTCGAGATGGTCGCCATGCAATCCCTCCTATGGGGAGAAAGAGGTGTCAAAACTCCCAAGAGTTGAGTAAAATGGTCGACAATAATAGCACTCTTTTCTTCTTCTGTTTTGCATTCGACCCCATTGCTACCTATGAAGAAGGGAATAAAGTTTCTAGCTAGCTTCCTCTTGAGGATGCCACACATCTCTTTAATTGGTTTGTCAGGCTTGCCCGCCCACCAATATTTATAGTATACTTGCATGTTTTTCCTTTGAATTTCTTCCTCGTATCTCAACATGCCTCTGATTTTCCGTAGTCCTGTCTGATATTGGTAGTTCCCTTTGTTCACTTCCTCCTCAAGGTACCAGAGCCTCTGCTAGAGCTTCTCTCTTCACCTCTGTTGAACACTGCAAAGCATCTTGTGGGTCCTGACTAGAATTTGACGAGCCTTCTCAACTGCACCCCTCCAACATTTGGCCGGTGAGGTGCCATTGGCGAAATCCAAGTTCCATACTGCGGTAATTTCCTGATGGACAGAGAACGGAGAAAGACATCATGCAAGCATGAAACCAAGGCACTTTTCTGAATTTGGCAATCAACTTGAAAGTTTGAATAATAGGGTAGTGATCCAATATGGCGATGTCAATGTGTTGCGAGATGTTGGGCTAGCCCCACTGATGGATAATGTTTTATGCAAAATAGCTTTTATCGAGTCTTGATTTCCTCAAGTCATCCCTAGATTGGAGGTTCAGCTAAGAGAAGCCATTTGCATCTTTCAGCTAGATTGGAGGTCCAGGTGGAGCTTGATTTTATCCCTTATATCTTTCTCCTGACCATCAATGGTACAACCCCTGTTGTCCAACTGATCCAAAGGGTCTTCCACCATGTTGAAGTCTCCATACAGCATCACGTGGTGGGAAAGTGATTCCAAAGAGACCAAGTGTCAATCTGCTCTGACTCCCTATTAGGGGCATACATGGAGACCATAGTGAACTAGAAAGGGCCTCCGAAGGATGCAGCTATCCAAGGATGTTTTTGATCCAATAGTCTACCAAACCAAAAGTTATTTATTCCAATAGCTATGCCTCTGGCCCCCCTCGAGTGAGAAGTGGTAATCCAAACATGGGTAGAAGAGGTGTGTTTGAGTCGTTTATGAAGGTCCTCTCCATCGATTTTAATCTCTTGAATACACATGAAATTTGGGTTTAGGCTATTATCACGAAACCACTGTCCAATAATAGCCTCTCTTGAGGATTCAGTCAACCCCTTGTCATTGAATGATGTGATAAGCATTATTGATGGTTACCCTCTTTGCGGAGAGGGGCCTTGTCTTTTTTCTTCTTGGGTTTGTCTTTTTTCTTCAAACACGAGAGATCTTGTCCACAAATCTTACCCTTAAGGGGGCTCTTCCAAGGCA